>PRKT01000242.1:568666-603510 GCA_003671525.1 Saccostrea glomerata
GGGGGGGGGGGGGGGCACGCCCGGCGCGCCGGCCCTGGATCCGCCTTTGGATGCTTGTAGTTACTGGAAGCGAACTTTGTTAAGGAATTTAATAACCATCAATTTATTTAACATTCTGAAGTATATATACATGTACATGCATTCAAGAGAACACATTTGGTGTACACGGAAACGAGACTGATTCTATTTACAGAGATATATAAATAATATGTATACATGTAGATCGTGTGTATAATTCATAAACAGTCAATAAAGTGCATTCCTTTAAAACATAAGGAAGACATCATCATTCATTACGAAATATGATTTTTGTTTTGAATTACACTTGGACGGACCTATAATACTAGTATATAAAATTATGGTATGTAAAATGTACATTTACTGATTTATAAACCATAAAATTACATGCACGTTTAATACAATGTATCACAAAAAAGGATTACCAAACTTCAAAATGCAGACTTCTTGAGGATACAGATGACTTTACTATTTGTCATATTTTAATGCTATATCAAAGATCTTTAATCTTATTTCAGAATGTCACCTTCCACCCAGGTTATTATTTGATTTAGATAAATTACTTTAAAAGAATACTCCATGGTCATGAATTCGAATAGAATACAAATAAGCATAATGATATACTATAAATATGTTACTATTATTATTTTTATCATTTTCAATGTTGTATTTTACTATTTCATCTACTCAGTGACGTAGCATCGTTTTTGAAAGGGGGGGAGCCAGAGAAAATTCCTTTTTACTTACTTGAAAAAGTTGACAGGCAAAATCCTATTTCTTGGGGGGTGGGGGTGGTAGAGGCCAACTTTTTTTAAATGCCAACTTCTTTCAGTGCCTTTTTTTTTCATACAATACTACATTACTTTCCTGATATCTCTTTACTTTAGTGAAAGGGGGGGGGGGTAACAGTTTTTCAATGAACATTTTCAATAGTAAAAGGTATGTTGGAAAAAAAGTGGAGGGGCGGCCCCCTCCCCCTGTTACTTCGTGCCTGCTACTCACGTAATGAAAGATAAAAATCAATACCAGTCGGTAGATTGTCTTCTACGAAGGTTGAAAAATTCAATATAATTAAAACGAAGGTTTATATATTAAGTTTAAGTAATTGATAGCATTTTCATAACATTTCGTACAAATTTCCATTTAGGCCTATTCCTTATTCTTTTTTTCACCCATTATATAATCCAACATTCCTCTGAATCTAACCCTATGCTTTTTATCCCCTGCACATGTCACATATAAAAAGCAGTGGTAATAGTCAGAGGAATCTCGGATTACCATTATAGAGAGTACCCCACCAATTCCACAAAGAACTTTTTAAAATTTATCCTTCTTGAATACTCAAATTGATTTAATTTCCATGCTTGTAACGTAATGAAACAAAACAGTAATTGTCTATACCGACAGTGTATGGAAGGGAATTACCGCCAAAAGTCTATGTATCTTGCTTTTAAATAAGATGTGACAGTTTTATGAAACGGCTATGGTGCCATCTTACGATAATTTTCTTATCAGATCTTAGTCGTAAGATAGTTTTGTGAAACGGGCCCCTGGTCAGGACTAGGTGCAAATTAACTTTTGCATACATGTTGTCGCAAATTATTAGTTCATGTGTGTAAATTTTGTCGTATGAACAGGCAGCAAATTTACTTATATATGTATTTTGTTAGTATTTTTGCGGGCGATATTTGTGGTCTACGTTATTTAAGAAAATTGATGTCTTCTGCAACTTTTTTTTCAAACCAGAAGTCCCTGTCGAGACTGTAGCTCTACTGGTTTGTACTTAAGATAAAGGAAGAGAAAAATAGCTGTTGGACTTGAAACTTGGCAACAGCAATCAATCGAATAATTATCTTTGATTTAGTCTCTGCGATCAGACTATTACTACAGTAGAAAAATACTTTTTAAAGTATTTCACAGAAATTTATATTTTTAGAAACCATTTATAGAAATTAAAAACCTACAAAAGAGAATTATGTATCGCTGATTGTAGTCTACTTTTATGCCAAGTTATATAGAAATCAGACCAAAACCGTAGGAGAGTAGCGTTTTGGAAGTATTTCACATGAACAACATTATTTGAAATCAAAAACTTTTACACAGAATTATGGACCTCGGTGTAGTCTACTTGTGTGTCATGTTATATTGAAATCAGATAAAAATGTAGGAGGAGTAGCGTTTTGAAAATATTGGCAAATACAAGGTCATATAAGAATTCCTACGATCTTACTCTGTGGATTTTTAGCACTATTTTCAATTAAGCTTGGACTTTCAGTAGGGTGTGACTTTCTCGACGCTACCTGTTTATCGTCTCTCAAATTGTGACGTAGATTCTCTTTGGTTGCCAGATTACCGGTAGCTAATCACCATTTCATTGTTAGAATCGGGCAAATTACATAAGATCGACTGACATTATTCTGATCTGAATTTTACAATTGCTTTCCACTAAAGAGTAATATACATCAAAATACATGTGATAAAAATTAGCGCATGTGTCTTTGAGTGTAAAAAACAGGAAGGTCGTAGGTGTGGCTATAGTCATCAGCTACATCGCTGTTGCAACCAATGAGAATCTACGTCACCATTTGACAGGCGGTAAACAAGTAGGCTCAATAAAGTCAAGCATACCTGAGAATCATACTAAGAATTTAGAAAGAACGAGTCTTTGATTTCTCATAACAATTCCAAATAAAAAAAACACAGGGCCAAACTGTATAGCAATCACACTTCTTTCTGTTTAGTGAACTTAACCAAAAAAATACCTCAAAACAATTGGCAAAGTATAGATATATTAATGCAATATTCAAAACCTGAAACGGTGTCTAAAATGCAGAAAGTGTGGTAACCTTTAAAACAACACTCTTTATTGTAGAAAATATACATGTATCTTAAATAGAACACAGCAAAAAGCAAACAAAATCTAAGAAATTCTGAAACTCTTTTGGAAAGTTTCAAACATAAGCATATCTAAAAGTTTTCTGGGTAATGGAAGTCGTCTCATGGAAATAAATGGCAGGTGGTTGTGCGCAAAGTGCATGCGTAACACGTGAAGACATCGCTGTAGAAGTGGCTGTGGGTGATTCTGCAATGACGTCACAACAGTTCGCAGGTGCTTGTCCTCCATGAAGGCTGCAGGATAATCGGCGTCATCAAAATACGTATCACACTCCTCATCTGATTCAGATTCGCTGTCGTCACTCTCATCCTCTGGATAGATTTGAAACTTATTTGGAATAACACATCCTGCCTCAATCAGAAAATACGTCATGTCCAAGTGGTCTTCGTCAAAATATTCCAAACACATTTCTAAAGGGCTTAGTCCATCAGCGGTTGCTATATTGATATCACACCCGTTTTGTAAAAGTTTCAGTAAAAAGTCTTTATTTGCGAATTTGACACAATGATGAATGGCACAGTAGCCATCTGAATTCACGTTATTGGCGTCCACTCCATGCTGTAAGAGAGCAACAGCAAGGTGAATGTTGTTTTTCATAATAGAGTTGATAAGAGATTCCTGTAGGTCTGATTCACCCGGATTATCTTTGGAAATCACAGCTTCAGCAAACTCTTCTACTTCTGGGTGATACATGTCGCCAAGAGCCATCAATAAGTTTCCATCTGGTTCCGAATTACTGACGTCATCTTTGACATCCAATACACCGCATCCATTGATAAGAAAACGTGCAGTTTCAATGGCATTGTGTGAAAAAGCAATAGAGAGAAGACTCTTTTTGCTGACATGTCCAAAAAAAAACAATTCTAAGGGTGAATCACTAAATTTGAATCTCACTAAAATTTCCACTTAAAATTTATTATCTTGTATTACTAAGTACTATTTAGTCTTACATCTTGTAAATTTTTGTTTTCCTTGTCATGCATATAACTTGTTAACAATATATAATATCGCAAAAAGTTTAATAATATGTGGTAATTACTCTCATCTCTATTAAACACAGGAAATACCGTATTTGTGGAAATTTTAGCGAGACACAAATTTAGTGATTTGTCCTTAAAAACTGGTAATTCATTTTTAGTGAGATGTTATTTTAGCAATTTAAAATGCACATTAAAGAAGCTATAACAAATAAAATGCAATAAATTTTTAGCCATATTCAATTTTAGCGATCTCGGCAAATTCGCTAATAATGCCAAAATTAAATCCTCGCCAAAATTTCTACTAATACGGTAAATGAATTTCCAGGTAATGAATCTGGTTTTAAAAGTCTGCTACCCTTATTCCCTTTCTGAGTTGAGGGATTAAAATATTTGCCTCCTAAACCAAATAAAGTACTGTAGTATCTAAAAAATGTTTGAAACAAACCTCGTCCCCAGTCTGATTAAAACCAGCCCCCTCTTCTTTCACTTGCCAGGAGTCTGCCCCTCCCATACAAGTTGATAAATTTGGTGAGACTGTTTTTGGAAGAGAGCTAATTATCCATGAGAAGTTTCTACCCTCCTCCTTCCCCTTTCCCTTTGCGAAGTTTTCTTACTTCTTGATATCTACTCTCACTCTTCTGTTAGTGTAAATGTCTCTTCTGAAAAAAATTCTGTAACATCTCTGGCTGATTGGACAAACAATATCAGAGTAGCAGAAACACTTAGAGACTGAATCATAATTCATTCTCCAAATCACAATTTTAATTATGAAACTTTTCTTAAAAAATTGTAAAAAGAAAAATAACTTTAAAAACAATGAACATTGAAAGGTATGTATGAACAAAAAAGGAAAAAAAACCCATTGCATTACAGGAGAAAACTATCAACTACAGTAAAAAATTGTAAAAGGTATCATATAGAAAATAAATCAATATTAAAAGAGTATTTCTGAAACTATTTTTTTTTTTAAATGGTTCTAATTAAACAATGCAAACTAGGGTTTCCAAAATCAAAGTTTTAAGACAAGAAGCTAATACAATGTACATGTACATGTAAATAAAAGGTTCTTATTATCAATGTTCCAATCTTAATTTGATTTTTAACATTCAAGAATCTAAACAGTTAACAAAAATCACGGGAAAATGTTCAAATAAATTTTACTGAATTATTGCAAAACTCTAATACATGTATATAAAATAAATTTTCATTCAGAAAAATTAATAATTGAACCTTTTAAAGTTGTTTATTTCTATAGTTAAGATCCAGCAAAAAGAGAAATCAGTTCCAAATGCTGATCAAAGAGAATTGAACAATAACCTCTATCTAAGAAATGAACTTTTCCAAAACTGAGCTGGACGGGAGGTTTACTTTTGGAGCCCGTCTTCTCCATTTCACAGACGGCCAGTAAATCGGCATTACTGTGTTTTGCTGGGACTCCCTCTGCGGTCGCCATTGTTAAATGAGCACTACTCCCTTTCTGATGACAGAATTTATTGGAGTAGCTACAATCTGTATTTTCCTCGGGTTTGTCATACAGGAGCAGGGCCTCTTCAGAGGGTAACTTAATTCTAATGGCCACCACAGATGATGTTACTATCATCCCTGTCATGACGACAGTGAAGCTTTTACCGTAAGCTTCCTGTACATGGGAGCTGTTGTGGTACTCTAATCTTCCCCTGATGTTACTCTTAGGACCACCTAAGAACTTGGCTGTGCAGTGGTATGTTGTGTTTGGCATCTCATTCCATTTAAAATATTTCAAAAACTCACTGGAACTGTAATCTGGAAAGAAACATATAGAAATATAATAATTTTCTTTTTAATTAGAATAACAATACATGTACATGTGTACTTGTGAAGTATTAGTTAATATTTTTGACATTGACATTTTTGCATCAAAACTGATCAAAGAAAGCTGCATCTTCTGTCATAAATCATCAGTCATTTTTGGCACAAACCTTATAATTATTTTTTTAAAAGAACAGGAAAATTTAACAGATGTTCCAAAATGTATAAAACTGCATCTGCATGTAATCTTGTGATTTTATGATAGACAAAAACTTTGCATATATTTCAAATATTGACAAGATACTCTCTTAATCCTACAGTGTATTTAAACATGATTAATAAAATACATATACATGGTATTTCATCCAAAATCACTTACAAACCAAGTTCCTTCCTTAAAAATACTTATCTCAAAATAACTGAAAACAACATTCTTCCTTAAAGTATGCATAAAAATCCAGCCGAATTAATCATACATGCATTTTGTATTACAATTAGTCTCCTGGTTAAATACATGATAAAATCATATTCTTTCATTTGACATCAATTGACAATGTATTGCACAACATTTTCAGGCCTTTAGGAAATTTTAGGAAGGGGTGTGTTAATAAAAATTCTTGACAAGCTTGTTAAGTTTACCAATACATGTAAGGAGTGTTAAGAAAGTTTATGTATATATATATAAGTTAATATATATATATCACAAATATGCATCATCCCTAATTTTTCTGAACAGACATCTTCTGTTTTAATACCTGCTCTCCCCTTTTTGATTCAACAAGAGACAGTTAAAACCTTATTGGTAGCAAGAATTGACTCTGTAAACATGAAATATTACAAATTATAAAAAATCTTTTTTGAAATAAAAGAAAAATGTGAAACGAACTTTCTTAACACCCTTTAGTTATTTAAAAGGGAAACAACCCTAAATAAGCAGTTAGCTTTAGTATGTACTATCACTTTTTTTTTTACTGGAAAGAAGATACATGTACATGGACTGGCAAAATATGAGGGGGGGGGGGTCCTACAGGCCTGACTTGATTCCACTTAAAAACTGTTTATATCATTTTTTTTTATGAATTCAAGAACAATTTTTCCTAGCAGTCTTGTGTTAATATTTCAAAAAACAAACATATTTTTACCTTCTCCGAAAACAAATGAAGAAAATTCTGGAATATTTTCCAAACAGTATGTTAGGGTTCTATAACAATTCTGATGTACCAGCACACTATCTTCCCTGTTCAAAAACCAAGCATAGTAAAATGGCACATATTCCTCGAAACCTTTGATCTTTTTACGTATGGTTTCTTCATCAACATTGTGGCTGTTCCTTGATGCTAAGAGACTCGGATTGTTCTTCCAGTCAGTTTTGGGTTGTACTAGAACAATAGTATACTGTTGTTGTCTGGCTAGATCCAAGTAAAATTTCATTTCCCATCGTTTTATGTTTGTATTGTCAACGATGATAACATTGGTGCCATTTCTAACTGCATCTGATGCCTTTTCTTGACAGAATCTGTGAGCACTCCCTAAGTCATCTGATCTGTAATTGTACTCACTTCCTCTCATGAAATAATCATCAGCACTGCACACAACAGCTGCAGGATACACTTGTTTTAGGGCTCTGGCAATAGTAGATTTCCCTGAACCCGGAACGCCCCTCATTATAAATATTGTATTTGATTTTCTTATAAAAGATATTGTTTTTTCATCCTTCAGAAATGGAAAATCTAAAAATGATTCTTCAAAAAATGTTCTGGTCTCAGTCACTGGAATAACTTTAGAACTCACAACAGCTTCCAATCTTTCTATTCTTTCCTCTTCCTTCAACTGAAAAATGTACAGGACAAAAATTATAAGAAGTATATATGGAGTGTAACGTTTCATTTCTATACTGAATGTAAAGATTATCAAACACCCTGCCTCATGAAAATACGACATGTTGATTTACATTTTTTGGTTAAACTGATACTGTGTAATCGTAACTTTTCAAGGGGGGTAAATTTTCTTTGTTCTCAAGGTATAAAGAG
Organism: Saccostrea glomerata; assembly: GCA_003671525.1. Taxonomy (NCBI): domain Eukaryota; kingdom Metazoa; phylum Mollusca; class Bivalvia; order Ostreida; family Ostreidae; genus Saccostrea; species Saccostrea glomerata. The sequence continues at coordinate 576,379 of PRKT01000242.1, forward strand.
ACCCACAAATTCATGTCCACCACGAAAACGTAAAATGTTACATACATAACTACTCAATAATTCTTCATCCATGAAAAATCCCCACCAACCAAGATTTTTTCTTGTAACCATGAAAATTTGCCCCCACAAAAATGTGATATTACAGTACATTATGTATTTAAACTTTCAATAAAATTGTAGAATAATTAATCTTATACTTTGGTTTAACATCAGTAGGCAATTTATGTAACTATGAACATTTTGAACAAGAAAGTCTTGAAAATTAGGTCTATAAGAGAATTTTGCTGCTTTATAAATTGAATATGCATAATATTTTAGTATAAATCCTTGTATTGACCTGGACTGTTACAGTTCTCTCATTCTGTTGGGTGGTAACATCTTTTGATTCCTCGGGAGTGATCCTAACTTCAGCTATTGCTGAAACCAGGGAGTTCACAGCAGGTTCATTTGTTTCTTCTTCCTTCAAGACAAAAAAAACTTTAGGATATACATGTACTTTGTGTCAAGTGTATGGTAAAGTGTTGGTAAAATAATCTATGTCTCATGAATTAAAGCTCTCAACACAATACTTAATCTGGGTCCAGAGGTCCACAGGAACTTGTCCGATAAATTGAACATTCTATCAATTTTCTAGTCTGATTCAGTGATTGTGGTGATCAAAGTTTAAAAAAAAATCCACAAGTTAAAACAGTTTTTAAAATTATGCATGTGATAGATTGTCTATAATAAACATGATAAACTTTTTTCTAGTAATTCAACTAAAAATAGTGTTGTCAAATCGGTTGAAAATCAGAATCGATTAATCGGTAGCATCGGCTGACCCTAACCAACTGATCATCGGCCAATAATCGAATCGGTAACCCTTTGCATAAAATAGGTATTATATTTCATAGAAAATTTAGAATTTAATTTATAAATAAACTGGAACCGCCACTGGCATCAGATAAATTTAATTCCGTTGTATTGACACAGTTTACTAAAACGCCCTCTCTCTCTCTCTTCTCTCTCTCTCTTGGTTAGTCAGTTAAGAACAAAAAAAAATTGTTCAGAGTAGAATTAATAGTTGGTATTCAATTTGTAAAATTTATTACATCCAACTTGGTCGGTAAATTAAACGTTTTAAAAAAGAATCATCCTCATGTATTACAATGTAGTAAAATTTAATGTTTTGCAAGTATTTATTAGTTTCGACAGACTGTTTGGTAACACGGATAGTGTTGATATTATTCTAATATTTGGGAATGTGCGATTTTCTTTCATCTCTTAACTTTTTACAATAATCATATTATGATAATTATACATGTATACTTTATTATAGTGGAAATATATTTAAACCAGAAGTCTCTGTTGAGACTGTAGCTCTACTGGTTTATACTTAAAACAAAGGAAGAGAAAAGTAGCAGTTGCGACTAGAAACTTTAAAACAGCAATAAATAGAACTAGAGGTACTGTGAGCAATGAGCTCACTAAATGATACCCCCCGCCTCCCTTATGAATAAAATGGCAGTGTCCATGTTTTGCTCTGGGAAATCCAAAATATATGTCAGATCAAAAAGTAAAATAGGAGGTGCACAATGGCAATATGTAATAAAGATTCTGTGAAAGTTTCATTAAATTTCCTTCAGTGGTATGAGAGGAGTTGCGGATTAGAGATAGGTACCCCAAAGCGGGGGGTATAAACATGATCCTTGCCACTAATCAAAGCAAAAAACCGATGCAGAGAATTATGAAGCTTAGTGTAGTCTACTTGTGTGCTAAGTTATATTGAAATCAGACCAAAACTGTAGGAGGAGTAGCATTTTGAAAGAATTTCAAAGAAATGTTTATTTTTAGTAACCATGGCAACACCGTTCATCGAAATCAAAAACCGATGCACAGAATTATGTATCTTAGTGTAGTCTACTTGTATGCCAAGTTATATTGAAATCAAACCAAATCTGTAGCAGGAGTAGCATTTTGAAAAATTGTTTACAGACAGACAGACAGACAGACAGACAGACAGACGGACGGACGCCGGACGCATTACTATCGCATAAACTCTTCTGGTCTCTGACCAGTAGAGCTAAAAATTCATATATTTCATTTCACGCAAAAACCACACTCTATACTATCTGTTTCAGTACCTTCCATCTTCCACTTCCACTTGGTAGTTTATGATTTAAAATTCGGATCTAAAGATAGGAATTGTTTCTTGTGATTTAACTGAAGGTAAAATCTACATAAAATAAATTGTTGTCACTCAAAACTTTAAATTCCTCAATCACTCAAAACTTTAAATTCCTCAATCACTCAAAACTTTAAATTCCTCAATCACTCAATTACTATTGAGTAAATGGTACTGATTCCACATACCTGTTTATGTGCTATATCTACAACTGCCTAAAATTGATTTTAAATATTTTATCGTTTAATTTCATTACCATTGTCAAATGTATTATACAATGTAGTTTATGTACACTGTACAGCAAAATTTTGATTGTTTCCCTGTATTTTTTTTTCTTGGCCCAATATGTTACAATGTTTGTTTTTATATGTACAAATTCATTCTCTACCATTCGCCATAAATCATGAATTTGAGAGTAAATGCGCTTGGTTTTAGATGAAAAATTAGCTTCAGATTTGTAGCTCGCTGGTCTAAAAAAAAAGGGGGGGGGGTGGACGACCATGCACAGAGCTACATTGCCTCCCATAGCAAAACCTATATACATTGTATATTAATTTATTGCGCTCAAAAAGTTGCATCCGCACAGCAACTCCCTATTTACTAAAGAAGAACCCTATTGATTTTGAGGTCAAAAGGTCAACGGTCATAAAATTCGCATATTCTGTCTGTTATAACACTTTCGTTTCCGCGCGATATCTCGAGAACCCTTTGAGCTTTTGCAATGAAATTTACATAACAACTTCCTGTATCCTAAGGAAGACCCCTACTAATTTTGAGGTCAAAAGGTCAAAGTTCAAGGTCGTAAATTCAAACATTCCGTCTGTGTGTAACACTATCCTTTTCGGGTGATATTTCAAGAAGATTTTCAGCTTTTGCAATGTTATTTTTTACCAAAACTCCCTAGGACCTCTCTCACCCCTCTCAAAGTTTCCCGCCCCATTTGTTTTATGAGTTATTTATTGTATTATACATGTCGCTATTTTTAGCTCAGGGGCATGAGGAGAGTTATAACGTATAAAACAGGTTCTCGGCGGACTTTATATTCTTATTACATCTATTAGTATATAAATATTGCATGTAGTTAAGTGTAACATTGAAAATTTTCACCCCAAGAAAACCATTAATTCTTGGGGTGAAAATTTTCAATGTTACACTCAACTACATGCATTATTTATTATATTATACTGAATGTTTTATACAAATACATGTAACAGTGAACCGTGCGCGCATAAATTCTGCGCAGTCGCTATTTTTTTGGAATATCACCCGTTGTCAAGCAATGTTGACTGTTGCTACGCTGGAGGGCGTGGCTTCATTATTCAGCGGGTAAAAGTGATTTTTAACAAATGTTTCTCGACCAATCAGATCCAACTAATTTACATGAAAGTATAATATAACTGTTTATTAAAGATTAAATAAGACACCATGCATTGTGTAAAATTTTGACAATATCGAACGTGAATATATACATGTATGTGACTTCATCTTTGCATATAATTGCATGCTGGAAGCGGTTTCGTGGTGAAGTGGTATGTCTCTCGCTTTATATGTGAGAGGTCACGGGTTCGAATCCTCGACGATCCACTTTTCTTTTTTTCCCGAAATACTCTTTTTACTAAATGATATTATTCAGCATTTGAAATAAAAATTTAAGAGGTCTGGTTTGTACAAACTCATAAAATCATCATTACAGTGTGATAAATATTCAATATAAAAAGAATCTTCTATACACATGATAATAAAGAATAAGCAATAAAATCTTTATATCCATATTGGCATATTTTATTTGTTTCAGTATACATGTAAACATTAAACAATTCGACATATTCAGTTAGGAGGGGGACACAAATTCTCTGAATATTAGCTTGTTTGTTCAGTCTCATGCGATATTACCGAAACTCTATAAGACTGGCTATAGTTCAAACTCGCTTATTAGAGTAGAGGTTCTAATTGCGATATAATTGTCGACTTGCATTTGATGTACTTCTACAGATAAGAGATACGCTCACTAACAAAGTTAACATTTCTTATAAAATTATCACATAGATGAAAAAATATATGTGCTTAATTGATAATTAATGAGCAGAGAACAGTCAAGGAACACATGGGTTCGAATTGCATCATAGTTGCCAATGCATAAAATTCTGTTGATATACGTAGTATATTTAAAGACACACAAAATATCCTTAAAAGTGCAAAATGCAAATCATGACAAGGCCAATATGATCTTATAGTAGTATCTACACATAACTTTTCTGACAGCTGACTCTACCAGAAGGTCTGTCTTGGAGAAATGCCGCTCAATGCAGCTGACTCTAGCAGAAGATCTGTCTTGGAGAAATGCCGCTCAATGCCGCTGACTCTACCAGAAGGTCTGTCTTGGAGAAATGCCGTTCAATGCTGCTGACTCTACCAGAAGGTCTGTCTTTTACAAATGCTGCTGACTCTAACAGAAGGTCTGTCTTTTACAAATGCCGCTCACTCTACCAGAAGGTCTGTCTTGGAGAAATGCTGCTTAATGCCGCTAACTCTACCAGAAGCACTGTGTATGATAAATACCCTAAATGTTGCTGACTTTTTTTATCTCTTTTTTTAACTCTTTTTATTCGGTCATGTAGCTCCCACCCACCAACCCATTTCATCTCATATTGGTGACTTCTTACATGAAGTATGAACCGTAAAAGAACCCCCTAAACTTTTTTCCTTTTCTGCATGTTAGAATTTCATTGTCAATGCATCAAACTCTTTTGACATAATATATTTAGACACAAAATGACTATATATATATATATATATATATATATAACACATATATGATAGTAACGCCCTCTAAAATCCAATATATGCACAAACAATTTCTAAAAATTAAAAAAAGACATAAAGAAAAACAAGAGATGTTTGTAAAACACTTGTGCCCCTCCCCAAAATTGGAATTTTTTCAAGTCCAAGGGGCATAACTCTGTCAAAAATGGTGCAATCATTCCCAGAACAATTCTTGACCTTGATATTTATATGATAAATCTGCATACCGAATTTCATTTCAGTGTGTGCAACCTCTGCCAAGAAAATGAATAGATAAGGCAAATAATTTGAATTTTTTCTAAGTCCAAGGGGCATAACTCTGTCCAAAATGGTGCGATCATACCCAAATAAAAATATGACCTAGATATTCATCTGATTAATCTATATACCAAATTTCATTTCAGTATGTCCAACGGTTGGGAGGAAAATAAACAAAAACTAAATGGACTGACAGACCGACAGACAGCAGCAAAGCAATATGCCCTCCCTTTGTCGAAGGGGGGCATAAAAATGTAGGGTGCTTCAGTTTAGTTCCTACTTCAGTGATTATTGGTTTTAAAAGTATGGCATTTTATATTTGAACCAATTTAAATAAATGAAGTTCAATGGATTTAATTCTATATCATCAAGATCTAGGGAAGTAAAAAAGGATTCCTTAGGTGGTATTCTTCGTTTTTCAACTTTCATGATAGAGTTAAAAAAAGATTCAAAATTTATATTGCAATGTAGATGGAAACAAACAAGAAGAATCTATAATGGACTTTTTTAAATCTAATTGTCAGAACATCTGTCAGACTTCAAAATAATTAACAGATCGATATCATGAAAAATGATTAAATATATATACATATATATATAAAAATCGCTTCTTAACCTTTCAAATATTTCGTTTTTCTTCCGTTTCTGTGAATTCTTTGATCTGGGTTGCCCTGCAGTTTGGACAGCACTCTAGGTCCATGAGATGAATGCTGTTGGGATGGAATAAGCACCTCTGCCTGACACGGCCCTGAAATGTCATTCCACAGGACCTACATAGCACAGTCATCACCTTACGGTCACAAATACAGGTTGGAGGGACAGTTTCCTACAAGTAAATTTTACTACCATTACACTGAATTTTTACAGCACTTTGTGTTGGGAGAAAACATAATCATGCTATTCCTTTACCATAATGTAGTTGAAAGTTATCAATAATGTGGATGATATAATTATTTTCTCTACTTTCATTAAGGAAAAACTTCCCATGCTGCCCGTGCAAGATGTAAACAATATACAGTACCTGGCCATAAGCTAGTCACAAAGTCTATTTTTCCACTATATATTTCATTGAAAAATGCATTTTCCTAATATATTATAGCAGTGTTATATGTTGCTCATTTTTCATGTTTTTATGACTAAAACAGTATCAAAATGTAGAATTCTTTGCAGTTTATTCAAATAATTTCAAAACCAAATCTTTCAAAACAATTTTATTTGCATGCAATGCAGAGATATATATTTTTGCATGTCACATGCAATATAAATAACTCTAATATTTGTTAGGAAATAGGAGTATTTTAAATAAAAAATGGAAATTGGGCTTAGATATAGATTGGCCTCATAAGGAGTTTTATCAAAAATTGTTTTTCAATGAAATATATACAACTTGTAAAAATGCAATTATGACTCACTTGATTGTGGCCACAATGCAAAGAGATGTGTTGGTATCAACCCTCCCTGCCACAGTCCACTTTTTGCGACTATCATTACTAAGTGACATTGCCGTCATACATTCGATGAAAATTTGCTCTGTTACTTCCATGATAAAGTCTAATTTTACCAATAAGGGGGCCTAAACTAAAGGCTAAACTACGATCCGTCACACTTTGGTTGAAAGTGAACGTGGTGAAAAGTTCTCAGAAATCTTAAAATTCAAGACAAACCTTTGCAGGAGAATTTCTTTCAATGGTCTTCATGAATGTGATTGCGTTTTTCAATGCTTTCCCACGTCCTATCGACACATTATTATTTACATCTGCTAAACGATATCGAGATCCTTCGGAGTCCATGCTTCTACCTTTGCAGGAGATCGGATGCTGTTTACATCACGTGATTTCCGCTTGAACTGTTTTGGCGCCAAGCTGTGCCATCCGATTTGAGTTTAGGCACCATGCCGTTTTGACACTATACTGAGCATATAATTTAGAGATAATTCTCAGCTTGGATGATGGTCATTGAAGATTAACGGTAGATTAGATAAGTCTTCAGAACAAAAATTTCTTTGATTCTTTTCTTTATAGCAGTCACCATTGAAGTGAAAAACGGGGGACCTTGAAAGACAAAGAGTTTAATTACTTCACCCACTAAATTTAAAAAATCTCTGTTCTTTGGTAACCATTTCAACTCCTTAGATTGACGAAGTAAATTAAATGTTCATCTCAGGTATTAATAAGTAATTAAAAAGCTCTTACACACATTTCTGATAAAAAAATTCTTATATAAGCAATTCAAAATACAAAAATAACATCCAACACAAGACTGGATTACTAGCAATGAGTGAATGACAATTCTCAAAGAAAAAAAATGGTTAAATGGTATCCTGGAGTTACCGGTTTTCGATAGTGTAAGACTTGAGTCAAAAAATTAATCTAGGCATCTGTGTTTTTCTCCCCTCAATTATTTATGTATTATTAGCCAACAATACATAAATATACTCCGACATTTATTTGTTTTTTAAATCAAGAATTTCAGTACTGTTTCAACTTTCTTTGGATCCGCCATAATCCGAGTTGTTTTGAATGACGTCACCTATTTTCGATAGCAAGTATGGCGCACAGTTATTGTCATAAAAACATTGAATTATGTTATTTTGTGTGGATTTTTGTTTTCTTTTATCTGTTTTTGTCCTTTTTTTATGGTATTGGATTTTTTTGTCCTGTTTTCAATTATAATCTTAACAATAGATCAAATATGATTAATTATGACATTATTTTTTTAAATTTTTTAGCTGAAATTTTTTAAAATTGAAATTTCAAGCCTGGAGCCATTGTCTGCTTGGAAAGCATTATCCACAGCCTTTGGCCTATAACAATTCTTGTAATTTCCGTTTTTCATGGGAAATATCTACAAATAAACAAACAATAAAGAATCAGAAACAATACTTAAAACATTGAAATGTTTCAAAATTTAAAATAAAATATCTGTAACAGGCTTCCATACTTAATTTTTTTAAGCGGAAGTTTGACCAAAATGAGGCTTACTTATTTTTAGGCCATAACACAGAGCTTTTTAACAGACGATAACACTAAATCATCAAATGTTGTTTTCAGGCTTAGGAGATAGGGTTTTAGAGTGAATTTTTTTGCATTATGAGAAAAGGGCGTGATTTGAATGGATACGGAGAAAAATAGAATCTTACCTCTCTAAATGGCATAATTTTCGATCTTTTTGGCTTTAATACATGTTTTAAATCTGATGATAATTTTTGGAATAGAGTTCCGAAAAATAACGAAAGGGTTTCTGATTTATTGTTAAAAACATTAGCCTATCGAAATTAGGATACTATCGAAAATAGGTAATGTCACAATATATTATTTTTAAAATAAGATTTCCATCAAACACAGAACTAAAATCTGCCTTTCTAAGTTTATTTCCGCTGTATTCATGGGGAACAGATAAATTCAGAATATGCGAACAATGCATTATGTCACGTAGACCATTATTCTCACCGTTATCTTCCAAGGAAGCCACAGAATATGAACCAAAGATCAAGATAAGCGCGTTGATAAACAAACAGATTTTCTTCAAATATTCCATGCTGAAATGTATCGATGTTTTCCTTTTTTATTCCCTTTCTAATTCTTTGCACATAACGTCAATCCAACCCGGTTCTTCGGAGTCGATGATGTGGCAACCCACTAGCTTCTCCAGCAATGTAACCCGACACCACAGCCGAATATTCCAACTTCAACTTTGACCCACATGTGCATTTGTTTGGAATCCGAAAGTTTGTTCGGAAGTACTCTAGGGTTTACATTGGATTTGATAGTATTAGAGGAGTACCGAGAGACGATTGCTACATAAAAATCAAATGGTCTTTGTGTCTGATCCGGAAATATGTAATACTAGTTGGAATGTTGCATAGTTTTTCCTGTTACAAGAATATTTAATAACAGTAAACTATGTAACCACTTATGTTAATTTACACAATATCCTGATCTTAAAATGATTTCATATGACAAATGGTACGGAAGAGCGTGACTCCAATATTGGAATATACATCGACTCGGGACTTTGGGATATATCATAAATCAGTCAGCACAACTTAAGGATATAATATATAACATGAAAAAATTGTTTTAAATAGCAATTTGAACAGAATAAGCCCTTTTTGCTTAACTGCGGGACTGAATTAAGGACATAATGCACTCCAAAAAAATAATTTTCTTTATCTAGTTCAGTTATCTTTTAGCTCACCTGAGCCAAACCTAGGGGGGGTGGGGGTGGGGTGGGTACGTTACACCCCCACCCCCCACATCTGACAAGCCCCACAAAACACCTCACTGAATTCCCAAATTCTGTTTTTTGCCAATGCTTGACCTTATAGCAATATTGGGGATCCTACATCTTATAAGGAGAACATTTTACTATAGCAAAATACTATACTCAGAAAAAAAGTTGGGGGGGGGGCAGAAAGTTGTAGTGGGGGGTATTAATTTTTGAACTCACTCATTGTACCATTTCAGGCCTCTAAGTGACCTCTAAAATTTACATGTGAGCTGGCTCCCAATTGAAAAAAAAAAGTTGTCAATGCAAGTTTTTTTAAGTTCCAATTTAGATATACAGATTAGCTGGGTTAGTCCCAGGAAGGGGAGGGGTCAATTACAATCATAAAGATTCTTTATAGGCACCAATCCAAGATTTTAGACACCATTAAGAGCCCTGCTCTTATAAAATGACAAGTGGAAAAAATACTGTTGATTCAGAGTTTTAGTTTATTGAGGTATTCATTCAGATAATCACATGTTTTGGTCAAAATTATTTATCAATGCATGAAGTAAATACAATGAGTGATATTTATAGTATGGTAGTAAACAATGTTTTCCAACATTAAGCATTCATGTGTAAACTTTTTTCACAGTTTATTTACTTGAAAGACTAGTGTATAATCTAGGAGTGGAGGGCCTGATCTAGGCTGGTGCCTCTCTGGGCTCAATCAGAATCTCGTTCACGCCTACATACTCAGGTTGAGTGGTGGCATAAATCACAGCATTGGCAATGTCTGAGGGCTCCAGAATCTTACAATTACTGCTGCCATCATATGCTTCTTTTGCCTAAATTAAAAACATCATTTTGTAAATATTGGTCAAATGAAACACCAGGTTTACTAATTAATGTAAATTTAACATATCAAATTTGGCTGTGTATACTATTTAGCGCCTTTTGCAAAAAGCCTCTTTGAATTTAAACTTGATTGCTGCAGCCAGAGTTCTCATGATATCATTTCAGTTCTCCCTGATTTTGGCCCTACCTCAAAGTCATTTGTGTAAAATAGGAATTCAATTTTAAGATCCCCATGTTGAATTACAGATAAATCAGTGTTTAACAGGAAGGAGGGAAATTTTGTCAGACAAGACTAGGATTCGAATCTGGAACCCCTAAACTCTAGACAGGTGCTCTATCATTTGAGTTGCTTGGCTAACAGCAAATGAAACTGTCTGATTGCCAAAAAGGCATCTTCAGTTCTGCAGCTAAAGAATATCAATTCTACCTTATTGTATAAAAGTGGTGTTACCTCTGTGTCTGTTGTGTGAACTAAGAGTTCCGTTTTAACGTCCCCAGGTTGTATACAGGTGACTCGGACTCCACTTCCACATACTTCCTGTCGGAGGGCCTGTGACAGACCCTCTACGTAAAACTTAGTTCCTGAGTACACAGCCAGGTACACTCAAAGGCCTGACTTTTTCTTTTATTTAACAAGACATTTCTCAGCCAAGTGGAGTTCTTGTGTGGTTTTTCAATGTTTTAATTTTTTTTCCTTTTCATTTTACTTGTATATAAAGCAAAACAAAAAGTTTATTTTTCTGACAGATTTCAATTACATGTAGTATTGAGTCAATGCTTGTACATGTTTTCAATACCTATTTACCATAAGTGGCAAATAGTTACACTTTTCTACGTAGGTGTAATAGGTTGAGTAGATGAAAACCGAAAACAATTTAATACTGTGTTGATGCTACTTCCTTTGCATTATTTACTTTACTTTAGGATTAGTTACTCCAGCTAGATCTGTTTGTCTTTACTTGTATGTATACAGTTAGATGTAGATAATAGATTTAGACCAGTAGATCAGTATTATGTGATTAGATATTAACTACAGTGTATGTACATATCATGACTACATCTTGCATAGCCTTTATGTTATTCATACCATTCAAGAGCAATTATGAACATGAAATTGGTGCCATTGCTCACCTGCAAAGTAGCCAAAATTTTGTTGAAAAACTTACTACTGTTAATAAAGTTGATTTTGTCTCTTTAAGTTTTGTGGTTTATCATGTTTTAGGATTGAAAAAGGAGGATAATAAGTTTAAGGTCAAATATATTTTTGCACAATGGCAAGACTTCCATATTTTGCTCTATGCTTTGTCACGGTACAGAGATGCTAGAGAAGCAATGTTTAAGTTATGGTAGAAGCCAGTTTTATGCTTCCTACAAAATTGTATCTGATGACTTTCAAAGCATATCAGTAGTGTTAAAGTAGCACATAAGTATTTGCAGGACTGACTTATTGGTGAATTCTTAAGAAGACTGATGTTTTGAATATACCAGTTGTCTTTCTAGTGATTGTAATGACATGATTCAGAATGAAAATGATGTTCTTGTAATTGTAAAGAAAATCGTACAAAAGAAAAATTGGTTATGCACTGTCAAAATCCCACTTTACATTTCATAAAGTTCAAGGTCACTGACAGAATATCCAGGCCACACATTTGTTATGAAGAATCATGGGAAGCTCTTACTTTTATATCAATCTTTCTAATGGATGTCTGAATTTTACTCACAGTCATGTCATGATGTGTTTTTAGCTCACCTGAACCGAAGGCTCAAGTGAGCTTTTTTGCTCACATTTTGTCCATCATCTGTAAACTTTTCACATTTTCATTTTTCATCTCAAGAAGCATTGGGCCAATTTTAACAAAACTTAATACAAAGCATTCTTGGGTGATGGGGGGGGGGGGTATAACCATTAAATAACTGATTTGGCAAAGTAAAAGATGTCCTAACTTGTTTGGTACATAGTTATATCCCGTATATAATTTATCACCCTAAAATTAGAGAGTTGCATTTTCATTGACGGTGAGTGTATTTAAAATGCTCACATTTCTAGATTTATTTTCCTGAAGAATTTTCTTTAGTTTTCATATCTTCTCTTCATTTTCAAATGAAGTCATTTTTTCTTCTATCCTTTCTCAGTACTACCAGGTATATTAATGGTAAGCTGTGATTTGTACCAGAGAAATTGAAAACACATAAAAATAGTTTCCTTTTTTTTATTTTAAGATTTATTGTTTTGTCTTTTATCAAAATATTGATTGAGTAGTAATAATATACTTAATGTTAATTTAATCTTTCACTCAAAGTATTAGATAAAATAGTATTTTGGAGGCTAGCCTATAGTAGCAATGTTATTAATATTATTACTTTAATAAATGCAGATGAGAGTCAATAGGGAAGTAACTTTTTCAAGAAATGTTAATAATCCGTTTTTTACATTCAATATACTGCATACTACAATTTAAGAAAAAGACCAAATCAAACCTATTCAGACCAAATCAAACCTATCTAACATCTTTGAATATCCAAAGCATTTCTTATTCTTTTTCATGTTTCCATTACATAGCATTACGGATACATTTTTGGGGGTGGAAGGGGTATATCCAAGTGGAGTTATTCTTCATAAAATGTTTGAATTGAAACAGTACAGAAGGGGTGGAGAGTACATACAGAAACAAAAATCTTAATAATCAAATTGTTCTTTGAGCCCCCTTCACCCTTTTTCAGGAAGTTTATTACTTAAAACCTAGAATGCTGTAAAAAAAACTAAATGGAAACAAACTCTGGGGTGTGTGCCGATCTAAAGTTTTGAGTTGGTTCATGCATATCTTTGAATCACCCTGCATTATTTAAAATACCAAAAAATCTGTGTATTTGTTACAAACAAAAATGTATTAAGAACATGGAAATGTGAGGCATGCAACGTTTTCTTGGAATGTAAGTCAAAATCCTTGATATGGTTTGTTTAGGAATTCATGAAATGGAAACTCACTCTACTCCATCCATGGAGGCACATACTTGGCAGAAACGATAGCACTATCCGAAAAATCACCAATACCTGCAAAAAATGAAGATATTCAGCATTGTCAGATTTAAAAATCATAGTATACAAAGCTGTAAATAAGTCAGACATAAAGAAAAACAAGAGATGTTTGTAAAACACTTGTGCCCCTCCCCAAAATTGGAATTTTTTCAAGTCCAAGGGGCATAACTCTGTCAAAAATGAAGCCAATAATTCGATCAGGAAACTTACACTTTCTTTTTAGACGTTGACAGAAGTTGCATATGTACTCGGTCACCCACACTTTTTGTAGCATTTTCAGATATGTCTAATTGTCTTGGTCGCGTTGTTAAAGACGCCGACGCCGTCTGAATCGCTAAAATGTTTGATCCGAAGTGAAATCTACGGCGCTGCGTTTTTGCCATAAACATTTAATAAGTTTATTAATGAAAGCAGAAAGCTGTCGGTGTTTTTTTTTTTGTTATTGATACCTGGTACCAAGTTAACTATACTTGTAGACACTATTCTGTATATCTGTTATCAGGTTCTGATTTTGTTGAACATTGTGGTAACTAAAAAAAAAAAGTTTTTTTAAAAATTTATTTCAAAACATTACCCCTCTTCGAGATTTAGTCCAATTCCAGCTAGACTTTTAATCAGTTTTTGATTTTGATGATTTTTTTTATGCCAAAAGCACAACTCTGACAAACAAGAGATAGCAGATATATCTGGTAGTTCTAAGAGTAGCTACTCCTACATGTTTTGACTTAAAATTTCCATTTATTATACCTCTACTGATTTTCCCCCTATTTAACATTAGATCGTTAGATGTGACTAATTTCATAGAAATCATTATGGACTAATCCCCGTGCATTGGTCAAGTGAGCTTATCCCTGCTTTAGATGCTAATTCTCTGTTATCCTCAATCCTCTAGATTTTGATAAAACAGTTTAGTATATCATTGCAGGGGTTATAGCTGCAGATCTGAAGCTCTCCGAAAAAATATATTGATAGACCGGAGAGCTACAGTGCCACCCATTGAAAAAACTGTATATTTATTGCGCACAAAAAAGTGTGCTCGGTTCTCGATTTATTTCTCCATGTTTTTAAAACTGTAATCTAAAATATTACTAACCGTGTGTTCCTAACATATTCTTTCGCTGTTTCCACAACCAAAAATTCCTCATAATTGTTGTTAATTGTCCTTCTGACCCTGATATTGTAATCATCGAACATTTCGCTTATCTATACTACCATTTTGGTTTCAAAGATAATTCAGTCCAATATGCTTCGTTCGGATGTCAACTACGAGAGTACTTGATAGAAGATAAAGGAATTTTTTGAAATCTTTCCTTATTTGCAATTGAGGTAAGAATTTGGAAGAACTAATTAAGAACCGAGCGCACTTTTTTGTGCGCAATAAATATACAATTTTTTTCAATGGGTGGCACTGTAGCTCTCCGGTCTATCAATATATTTTTTTGGAGAGCTACAGATCTGCAGCTATGCAGGGGTTAGCAAGATTTCAGTTCCCCCCGACCAAGACTATTTCTCGAGGCGAAAGACTATTTCCCTTGGCTTCGCCTTGGGTATGTAGTGGTTTAGATTTTTATTTCATAGCCATCGTTTCGTAATTCAATATTTCAGTATTTGCTGGTATTTCAGTTTGATAATTCCATTTACCTTTTGTTTTCAGTTGTTACTTACATAAAACCCCTTTATTATTTGTCTTTTATAAGTTAGGACAACGTGCTTGTCAGGATGCGTATGTGAGTGTGGGTTTAGTTTGCCTATGTGCGAAACGGGCCAGAGTGGCGTATATATGCATCCGGATCAATGTCGAATGCTGATGCTCTTTGCAAGTGGATGCTCCGCTTTGTGGTGCCCAAAAGAGGGGATTTCTTGTCAGTGTTTGGTTTCTGACCAAATGAAACATTTACAGTTTATTTGTCTATTCGTATGAAACAATTTAGACATGCTTGTTTTTTATCACTAAGTTATGAGTTTTCTGTATATAATTTTGAGATATGATCCAACATACTACCTGAAATCACTTGCTTGAAGACAGGATTATTCCTACCCTCCCCGTTTTAATAATAGTTTTTTTCATGTCTAATCTGACAATTTATCTTAGATGGCTAAGATGGGTTTCTATTTGAAAATCACATAAATACTATGCAATTTTTATTCACATACGTGAAACGACTGTGTATAGAAGAATAAGTTGTCAGAGATTAGAAATGAAACAAAATCAGATTTTTAAAATTAATATTGAACATGTTGAAAGTGGGGGATTAGGCCATTTAGGGATATTCCTGTCGACGAGCACCTGTGTCTGAAATTAAATTGAAATCACAGGATTGGAAAGGATACATAACCAAATCCCTAGTTTAGCTGCAGTCTTTGACCATAACAAAGATTAATAGGTCGCTACAGTACAGTTCTGCAGCTAATTCTAGTCCACCAAATATCATAGATCCGCCCCCATATTATTAATAAAAAAAGAAAGTATGCAGCCAATAATTCGATCAGGAAACTTACACTTTCTTTTTAGACGTTGACAGAAGTTGCATATGTACTCGGTCACCCACACTTTTTGTAGCATTTTCAAATATGTCTTGGTCGCGTTGTTAAAGACGCCGACGCCGTCTGAATCGCTAAAATGTTTGATCCGAAGTGAAATCTACGGCGCTGCGTTTTTGCCATAAACATTTAATAAGTTTATTAATGAAAGCAGAAAGCTGTCGGTGTTTTTTTTTTGTTATTGATACCTGGTACCAAGTTAACTATACTTGTAGACACTATTCTGTATATCTGTTATCAGGTTCTGATTTTGTTGAACATTGTGGTAACTGAAAAAAAAAAGTTTTTAAAAAAATTTATTTCAAAACATTACCCCTCTTCGAGATTTAGTCCAATTCCAGCTAGACTTTTAATCAGTTTTTGATTTTGATGATTTTTTTTTTGCCAAAAGCACAACTCTGACAAACAAGAGGTAGCAGATATATCTGGTAGTTCTAAGAGTAGCTACTCCTACATGTTTTGACTTAAAATTTCCATTTATTATACCTCTACTGATTTTCCCCCTATTTAACATTAGATCGTTAGATGTGACTAATTTCATAGAAATCATTATGGACTAATCCCCGTGCATTGGTCAAGTGAGCTTATCCCTGCTTTAGACGCTAATTCTCTGTTATCCTCAATCCTCTAGATTTTGATAAAACAGTTTAGTATATCATGGCAGGGGTTATAGCTGCAGATCTGAAGCTCTCCGAAAAAATATATTGATAGACCAGAGAGCTACAGTGCCACCCATTGAAAAAACTGTATATTTATGTCACAGTTGAATACAGGAAAGGTACAAACAATGCAGATGCAGATGGTTTGTCTAGACGACCAAATGAGATGGTGGAAGTCAATCCTAATGTTGTCCAGTCTATCTGTAGTGCATATGTAGCAGATCATAAAAGTTGCCCTTATTTTGAAAATGTGTTCCTTACAGGAAAGGAGGATCCATTAACGTGCATGACTGTAAGTACTAATGTACTAATGAACTCGGATAATTCAGACAAATCAGATCCCATTACTAGTGGAACTAGTGAGTGTCATTCTGATGATACTTGTGTTTTCTCAGACATTGATTGGGTTAAGGAGCAATCATCTGATAGAGATATCAAAAGAGTTATTCAGCTTGTTGAGCAAGGTTTTCTTAGATCAAATCTAAGAGAAGAGTCAGAAATTGTTTGTAGATATTTGAAAGAGATTGACAAATTAACTTTAGAAAATGGTATATTGTACAGAAAAGCTATTTTACAGAATGAGAATGTTAAACAGCTTGTTTTACCAAGTCATTTCAGAGAAACAGCTTTTAGACTCTGCATACAAACCTTGGACATCATGGACGTGACAGAACCATTCAGCTCATGAAAGAAAGATTTTTCTGGCCCAGAATGATTCAAGATATTACAGAAAGAATCAAGAATTGTGACCGCTGTGTGAAGTTCAAAACTCCTGAGAAGATTTCTGCAGAACTGGTCAACATTGAAAGTTACCAACCATTAGATCTTGTATGTATGGACTATTTATCACTAGAAAAAAGCAAAGGAGGTTTTGAAAATGTATTAGTAATTACTGATCATTTTACTCGTTATTCTCAAGCTTTTCCATCAAGAAATCAAACAGCTAAAACAACTGCTAAAATACTATTTGAAAATTTTATTGTTCATTACGGATTTCCAAACAGATTACACAGTGATCAGGGTAGAAACTTTACTAGCAATGTTATCAAAGAGTTATGTAAGTTAGCAGGTGTACAGCAGTCGCGAACCACTCCCTATCACCCTATGGGGAATGGGATGGTTGAGCGTTTCAACCAGACTTTGATCAAAATGCTTGGTACACTGGAAGACAAGCAAAAAGAAGACTGGAAATCCTACGTAAGTACTCTTGTGCATGCATATAATGCCACAAAACATGACAGTACCGGATATACGCCTTTCTTTCTTATGTTCGGCAGGCATCCGCGTTTAGCTATCGATGCATACCTCGGCTTAGACTCTGACACAGAAAAGATTCGCAGTCGCGACAATTATGCAAAGAAACTCCAGAAGCGTCTAGAGTTCTCTTACAAGATTGCATCACGTGAAGCTGAGAAAAGTGCTTCTCGTCACAAATTGAATTATGACTCAAAGGTTAGAGAAGCCACGGTACATGTTGGAGATCGTGTTCTCATTAGGAATGTTGGTTTAAAAGGAAAAAATAAACTGGCGGATAAATGGGCCAGAGATATCTATATTGTCATTAATCAGCCCAATTCTGACATCCCAGTATTTCAGGTCAAGAAAGAGTATGGGAAAGAAAAAACTAAGACTTTGCATAGGAATATGCTACTGCCCATATCTTATATCCCCAAACTTTCTGAACAGGGGGAACATTCCCCTAAGGTGACCAAACACAAATGTGTTCAGAAACAGGAAAACCCCGAAGGAGAGAATCTCTCTAGGGTACATAATGGTACTAATGTATCTAGATGTATTCATTCCGATTCTAGTTCTGAGTCAGAAGATTCAGATTCTGGTTCATCTGATGGTGGTAACATTTATATTATACCACAAAGACGAGTAGGTCCTAGATCAGGTATAGGTAAGTCTACGCCATTTAGTTCCATTCATTCAGAATATGGGAGCAATTCTGGTATTTCCAACACTAATTCAACATTTGATGTTAGTAGTACTCACAATCCTTCGACACTGAATCGTAATGTATCATCAAATTCTCCCTCTGTAAATATCAGTATTCCACCAGTTCCAAGAAGATCCACGAGACAGGTGAGAAAACCTGACAGATACGGTGAGTGGGTACATCAGGTGACTCCAGTATATTTTGTGTAAAACACAGAGGAGAATGTCACATAGATGTTAATTTTGTTTGTGAATATGTTTGTGTTTAATACTTTGTCCTTACATGGCAAAATGGACAATGCAATTTGATTTTCATAACTTTAAAATGTCAGGAGCCATTTTCCTTAGCAGGGGAGAATGTCACAGTTGATATTTAATTTGATACCTTGTGAATAATTCATATTTGATTAGCGCGCATTGCCAATCAAACGTAGCGCTGTTTGTGTGAATGAGTGCCATGTGTGAATGTTTTGTTTGTCACGTGAGGTTTCTATTTTTAGCTTCCCAATCGACCAGGTATACGAGTACGACCAGTGGACCAATGACAGACCTCTATCTGATAATTAATATGCATGTATACTAACTTCGTGCACTATATAAGCGCTTATCCCGCCAAATAAGATATCCATTAGCTTTTACCAAACAAAATCAGATTTTTAAAATTAATATTGAACATGTTGAAAGTGGGGGATTAGGCCATTTAGGGATATTCCTGTCGACGAGCACCTGTGTCTGAAATTAAATTGAAATCACAGGATTGGAAAGGATACATAACCAAATCCCTAGTTTAGCTGCAGTCTTTGACCATAACAAAGATTAATAGGTCGCTACAGTACAGTTCTGCAGCTAATTCTAGTCCACCAAATATCATAGATCCGCCCCCATATTATTAATAAAAAAAGAAAGTATGCAGCCAATAATTCGATCAGGAAACTTACACTTTCTTTTTAGACGTTGACAGAAGTTGCATATGTACTCGGTCACCCACACTTTTTGTAGCATTTTCAAATATGTCTTGGTCGCGTTGTTAAAGACGCCGACGCCGTCTGAATCGCTAAAATGTTTGATCCGAAGTGAAATCTACGGCGCTGCGTTTTTGCCATAAACATTTAATAAGTTTATTAATGAAAGCAGAAAGCTGTCGGTGTTTTTTTTTTGTTATTGATACCTGGTACCAAGTTAACTATACTTGTAGACACTATTCTGTATATCTGTTATCAGGTTCTGATTTTGTTGAACATTGTGGTAACTGAAAAAAAAAAGTTTTTAAAAAAATTTATTTCAAAACATTACCCCTCTTCGAGATTTAGTCCAATTCCAGCTAGACTTTTAATCAGTTTTTGATTTTGATGATTTTTTTTATGCCAAAAGCACAACTCTGACAAACAAGAGGTAGCAGATATATCTGGTAGTTCTAAGAGTAGCTACTCCTACATGTTTTGACTTAAAATTTCCATTTATTATACCTCTACTGATTTTCCCCCTATTTAACATTAGATCGTTAGATGTGACTAATTTCATAGAAATCATTATGGACTAATCCCCGTGCATTGGTCAAGTGAGCTTATCCCTGCTTTAGATGCTAATTCTCTGTTATCCTCAATCCTCTAGATTTTGATAAAACAGTTTAGTATATCATTGCAGGGGTTATAGCTGCAGATCTGAAGCTCTCCGAAAAAATATATTGATAGACCGGAGAGCTACAGTGCCACCCATTGAAAAAACTGTATATTTATTGCGCACAAAAAAGTGTGCTCGGTTCTCGATTTATTTCTCCATGTTTTTAAAACTGTAATCTAAAATATTACTAACCGTGTGTTCCTAACATATTCTTTCGCTGTTTCCACAACCAAAAATTCCTCATAATTGTTGTTAATTGTCCTTCTGACCCTGATATTGTAATCATCGAACATTTCGCTTATCTATACTACCATTTTGGTTTCAAAGATAATTCAGTCCAATATGCTTCGTTCGGATGTCAACTACGAGAGTACTTGATAGAAGATAAAGGAATTTTTTGAAATCTTTCCTTATTTGCAATTGAGGTAAGAATTTGGAAGAACTAATTAAGAACCGAGCGCACTTTTTTGTGCGCAATAAATATACAATTTTTTTCAATGGGTGGCACTGTAGCTCTCCGGTCTATCAATATATTTTTTTGGAGAGCTACAGATCTGCAGCTATGCAGGGGTTAGCAAGATTTCAGTTCCCCCCGACCTTTCCCGAGGCGAAAGACTATTTCCCTTGGCTTCGCCTTGGGTAATAGTCCTGGCCTTGGGGAACTGGAATCTTGCTTACTCCCTAATTGATATACTTTAACTGTATAATAATAAGACTTAGTACATGTATTAACCAAAGAAACATCCCTTATCATACTTGATTTTGATAATAAACGGTGTATCCAAGATTACTATAATAAGATTTTTCTTTGCCATTCTTTCAGAATGCAACTCCTCCTATTGTTTTGGTACAATTTCATGAAGATTAATATTGACACAAGATTTTCATTAACATTTAAAATTTCTCTTGCACATTGTGTAGATTCTTTACATGGGGTCAAATTAACCTTACATCAGTCTTAAATTCCTCTGAAGTTTGTCCTATCAGAGGGACACTACAACTACAGAACTTATAAGACAATGACCCAGAGAGCATTGGACTAATAAACAACTTAGATTGTTTCTCATCTATTTATTATAACAATTTTGGCTGTCACAAAAACATAGGTAATCAGAGATTGCAGAGCTCACCTCAACGAATGTTGTTTTTAAGTAAGGCAAAGTCACACAATTAACCAACAAAAAGTGTTCATTCCAGAAATGAAAATATTTAAGCAATTTTGATCTGATACATTGAAATAGACCTACATAAAAAATTTAAACTAGTTCTTCTTCATGAAAATGTAATTAAAATCCAGCATCTGAAGCAAGTTTGAGAGTTTTCATCTCCTGATGCAACATTTGTGCAAGCTTGGTTTATACAATGTTATATAAGCCTTTTTTTTTTTTGGTAATAGACCTGCACCCATAACTTTTACCTGGTCTATTATCTAAAAAATGTATGTCAAATTCAGCATCTGAAGCAAGTCCATTAGTGTGCATCCTAAGAATGTATCGTCCATGCAAGTTTGCTCGTTATAGGGTTCATAGTTAATTGGAAATGAAACATGCATCAAAAACTAACATTTTCACTCATCTACAAAATGCAGGTCAGATTCAGCATCCGAAGCAAGCCTGGTAGTATGCATCCTAAGATGTATCATCCATGCAAGTTTGGTCATTAAAGAACTCATATATAGTTACTTGGAAATGAATCATGCACCAAAAACTTTAACCTGTTCACTCAACCAGAAAATGTAGGTCAGATTCAGCATCCGAAGCAAGCCTGGTAGTATGCATCCTTTGATGTATCATCAAGTTTGCAAGTTTGGTCAACATAGGGCTTACAGTTACTTGGAAATGAAACCTGCACCAAAAACTTTAATCTGTTCACTCAACCCGAAAATGTAGGTCAGATTCAGCATCCGAAGCAAGCCAGTAGTATGCATCCTAAGATGTATCATCCATGCAAGTTTGGTCAACATAGGGCTTATAGTAACTTGGAAATGTTAACCTGCTCCAAAAACATTAACCTGGTCATTCCTTTGCTGAAATTGCAGCATCTGAAACTTTGACTGGTACAATGAAACACACTAGAAGCATCTTCCATGCATGTCTAATCAATATAGGACATAGAAGTACTTAAAAAGAAAACTGCTCAAAAAAACTTAACCTTAACCTGGGACGCCGAGGGTATTACATAAGCTCCCCCAACTTCGTTGAGGTGAGCTAAAAAGAAAGGAAAATACTCTGGTTGACAAAATTGTACAAATATTATATATTCTACAGATTGAATTTAAAAGACATGATTTCAGAAAATCTGGAAGCAAAACAAGAGGCCATAATCCACAATATTGTGCCTGCCTTACATATACCCTGTATTGCCTTTTCTCTCAAACTAATAAATCAAACCAGTTGTCCAAGATAATGGTCATATATAAATATTTATAAGCATACTCCATTTGAACAAAATATATGTTGCTAAAGTAAACAGATAAATTGACCAACAATACAGATCAAGAGCATGCATGATAAAAAAAATCTGCTTTTTGCTCAAATGTTCTTTGCAAAAACCTGCATATAAAAAAAAATTCTTATAGAGGCAAGGGACAAAAAATTTCTAAGTCATGTGCAAAATCAATGTGTCATGAATTACTAGAATCTACACTACACAGGCCTGTTTTCATACAAGTGTAAATCTGTTTTTTTCTTCAGTTCTGTTTTTCTCAATTACATTTTCTACATGGCTAAACCTAAACTGAAGAGAAAACGGGAACATATTAGAATTTCACACCAATTTGTCTCAGCAGGGATGATCAGGAAAATCTTAAACCTTTACTAATTTTCTTATTTTTAAAGTAATTCCCCTTGGATTGAGATTTACATTTACCAGTGATGTTTAGTACAACTAACCCATGGTTCTTAAAAAAAAAAAAAAAATTATAACGTGGGGGATGGGGTGTGTTGGTGGGTGTTCGACTCATTGATTCTAATTCATGTGCTTATTTTACACTCATTGAACATGCATCATAACAACACACATATCTGCTCACTTGAACTTTACTCAGGTATGCTAATTTTAGATGTACCATATGGTTAGATATTCGACCTCAAAAATAAGGGGGTGGGCCTTGATTTCTTTTTTAATGAATAGCAACTTAGTGCAAATAATAAAGAAATACATGCTGTACACAGAAACTATCCATTCAAGTTGTATCCACTAAATTACAGATAGGAACACATTAAAGTAACACATCAACACAACTTTCTTCTATTCATAAAATATGATGGTAAATCTTAGGTTGTACTCATGAAACTTTAATTAAATTGCTAAAACTTGTCTTATTTTTTGCCTTAGGTAATCATTAGAATAGCCTCAGTTCAAAAAGATGCTGGTTATTATAATGAATGGAGTAAAAACAACAAGGACACTAAAATGTAACAAAAGTCAACATTGTGATACTATATACTGTAATCAAACTTGTCATTTCTTAAGTATACCAGATATACAAAAAAAATCTGGCTTTTGACAAATTTCCCTGAAACAAATAAACAAAAACATTTCAAATCAAGGATATGCTTTTCTACTTTGTTCAAATACTATTCATTATTTCCTCTAAAGCTGCCCATGCTTCTCACACATTTTCAATCTGCCTGATCAATTTGTTCATGATCTTCAGTCTGACATCACTTAATCAAAGAGTACAAGAAGACCACAGAAATGCCTCTTCTCCTCCACAGTCAGTGTTCAGTAAACCCCTGTAAGCCTTCCTCTGTATCACTCGTCACTCTGATGAACATAGCGGGAATCCTTAAACAACTCTTCTCTTCTCTCCATCAGATAACTGAAACATTTATATCATGTATCAATACCCATAATCATCAGTAATATCTAAAATATTTGTATGTAAAAAGATCTCTGTGTGTTTATGTAGTACATGTACATTAAAGATAGTATTACGCATCCAATTGTGTAATCTCATGAAATTTAATACCAAAATATATGATATAATGTATAAAAGATATTGATCTTTACACTTCTTCAACAAAAATAAAGTCATCTTTAAACATTTCTACTTATTTTATACAATCTTAATATTCAATTTCACCAATTTTCCGCCCCTACAGGAGTCTGGAATATCTCTACACACAGACAATATACGTACTCCAGGAAGCAGTGAAGGAGGGAGAGCAGAGCCTTGACTTTGTGGTCCTCCATACTCATACTGGTGACCAGGTCTGGCAGTTTTACTGCAATCACAATCAAATATATACAATAATATATAACAGCAGTTAACTCAAAAACAGAATTTTAGTCCTTCATGTCTTGCAAAGTGTTCATCATCTTTGAATTAGAAATTGAACATTTATCTGAATCTATATCTACTAATAGTAATACACCCTACTGCCTCTATACTAGCCAAAAATGTTTATATAAAATGGGAAGAAAAATCAAATAGATCAATTCAGGTAGGAGGTGTCACCTAAATGCATTTCAATAATATATTACCAAAGAGCCGCAGGAGATGGTGTGCCCCATACAAGAGAGAGGGTGCTGTGGGGTTAGCCTGTAATTTCTCTGGAGGCAGGAGCTGCCAGGACAGAATCCTATCCAGAATGTCTTCTTTACAGGACTCAGATGAAGTGGCGCTGCTGGCTTTGCTGCCCTGACTGGCATTGTCTGACGGCTTCTGAGAGCTGACTGTGTTAGGGACCAGGAGGGGTGGGGGTGCATCCTCAGGATCACGAGAAGAATGAGCTTCTGTACCCGAGTCTGGGGGCTCAGTTTTCACTGTTGTCGAACACATTTGGTGACTTGAGCTGAGCCTACGACTTCTACGAGTTTCCTTCTTTCGAGTTCCCTCTGCTTTTTGTTCTTCTTTGTCAGTCTCCTCTGAGCCCGTTGAGTGTTCATACTGCGACTGTTTGGAGTCTGTGATTTTTTTAGCATTTCCTATAGCTGACTGTCTTGTTAATCTTCTAGGAGCCAGCTCTTCATGCTCAGATGATATTTCAAATTCTAATTTGTCTTTGAAAATTTCTGGGGATAGTTTTGGAATTTTAGGAGACACATTTCCATTGGAGGAAGATGCCTGACTTGTTCTTAAATTGTGTTTTCGCTTCATAGGAGACTTTTTGGGTGGAGGTGAGTGTGCTGTGGGACTGAAATACAAATATTATCCTCATAAATAAGAATTCATATATTTTATTGAAATGACTTTAAAAGTGAGAAATGAACAAACCCATTGGTGCTATGGGACTTTTGTTTCTGTGAGGCAATCAGTCTGTCAAGCTGTGTTCTCTCAGAGGTGTACAGAAGGATTAGGGGGAGGGTGTAATCAAAACAAAGACGAAGTCCATCTACCATCTCCTTACACAGGGGAATACTGTAAAACATTGCATTGAATTATTAGACAAGCAATGTAACCAACTGTTATGCAGAACTGTTTAAAGGTTGAGGTATTAAAAAGTGATAATATTACTTTTATTTTTCATATACTTATTTGTCCTAAGATTTGCATTTTTCAAGAAAAATTCAAAATAATAAATATGACCAAAGTAATTCATAAAGTTACACCAACCCGAACACAACCTGAAACTAGAACTGTCCAATAGGGACAAATACCCCAGCTGTGTTTTTCAGAGTAGATGCCAATTCACAAATATTTTATGAATCTATTAAGAGGTGTTCACTATTGTCTTAAAACAAATCGGGTGAAAATATAATTGCATGCTCATTATATTTTTTCTATTATGAATCTAAAGTGCAACCAAATAAAACATCAACACTATTAAATACACTGTAACAGCTTTTTTTTTTTTATTTCATTAAAAATATAAATTTCAATTATTTGTCATGCTACTCTGCAAATTAATTGTTGAAAAAAAAAATATACAGAATCAAATTAATCTGTATAACTTTATATCAAATTCATTTTAAAAATAATAAAGTGCCCCATCATAGCATGATACTCCCGTCAAATATTGTTCATTCAATAAATTATTATAAACAGTTTAAAAGTGTGAGGAAATCATGGCAACCTTTAAAGGATTTCCATAATTTTTTTTAATTATTACAAACAATCATCAAATGGTTGCATTATAGCTTGACAAATGCTCCTCCCCCACAAACACACACATATGCATATATCTTTCATGTGGGACATAATGCTCTTAAATTTGTCACTCGATATTTTTATTTTTTTTTAAATAAATCAATTTAATTAGTATTAAAAACTTAATCTATAACAAATTGAATTTAGAAATAGAAGACTGGCCATCAAATGACATATGCTATTTAAACTGACCAGCAGTGGCTATTCCTTCATGTAAGTTGTCACGAAAATTATGGCAAACAACATCATACCATCACATTTGTCCAGCACAGACTCACTGGTAGAGTCAGCTGCATTTAGCAGCATTTGCCCAAGGCAAACTCTCTGATAGACTCAGTGGCTTTGTCCAGCACAGGCCCTCTGGTAAAGTCAGCGGCATTTAGCGGCATTTGTCCAAGACAGACCCTCTGGTAGAGTCAGCGGCATTTAGCGGCATTTGTCCAAGAGAGACCCTCTGGTAGAGCCAGCGGCATTTAGCGGCATTTGTCCAACACAGACCCTTTGATAGAGTCAGCAGCATTTAGCGGCATTTGGCCAGCACAGACCCTCTGGTAGAGTCAGCGGCATTTAGCGGCATTTGTCCAACACAGACCTTCTGGTAGAGTCAGCGGCATTTAGCGGCATTTCTACAAGGCAGACTCTCTGATAGACTCAGTGGCTTTGTCCAGCACAGGCCCTCTGGTAGAGTCAGCGGCATTTAGCGGCATTTGTCCAAGACAGACCCTCTGGTAGAGTCAGCGGCATTTAGCGGCATTTGTCCAAGACAGACCCTCTGGTAGAGTCAGCGGCATTTAGCGGCATTTGTCCAAGACAGACCCTCTGGTAGAGTCAGCGGCATTTAGCGGCATTTGTCCGAGACAGACCCTCTGGTAGAGTCAGCGGCATTTAGCGGCATTTATCCAAGACAGACCCTCTGGTAGAGTCAGCGGCATTTAGCGGCATTTGTCCAAGA
>PRKT01000242.1:617041-642934 GCA_003671525.1 Saccostrea glomerata
ATATAGATCTACTAGTTAAAGAAATTTTCTCTTTCTGAATGTTATTACCCAAGTGTGAAGAGTTATCGTTCTTTGTACAAGTATGCATCATACGAAAAAATAAAAATTTGGAGTTCTATTCAATTTTTAAAAAGTTTCATATTACAATTAAATACATTGACTAAAATTAAATTTTTAAAGATATCAAACAGCAATTTTAAATTGTTCTGAATTCCTTTTTTTCCAAAAAATATTATTAAAAACTTATATTTAGTCCTTTTACGAAACATTTCATATATATACTTCTCACCACCTTATATAACTGTAGTAGAGATTGTTCTACACAAGTGAGATAGAGCAATTGCACTCATAGCAGAAGCAGTTGCGTCTATAGTCCTATGAACGCAGTTGATGGCTACATGTTCATAGTGGGAGAGAGCAGTGAATATGCAAATATATACACATAAAAAGGTTTTGTGAAATTGACTTGTTTATTTATCTGATTAATTAATTAATTAATGTAACTGAAGTGGTTAATGTTGTTTATTTATTGACCGATTGGCTACTTCGAGGGCAAACTGGAATAAGAGGCCACCTGTCTTAAGTGGCCAGTTTCTGGACTTCCCAAAGGTGGCCTCTTAAAACAAGTTTGACTGTATTTAAAATCATGAAGAGAATTTGAATAGAAAATTAACACTCTTAAATCCTGAACAAGTCAAAGAAATCTTTTTATGTCATGGGAACATTACATTTTAAAAATCTCATTAGAATATGATATTTTTGGCAGAAATTTTAAAATCCTTAAATGAGGGACCAAAACAATCAATGGAATATTTTAAAGGATTCAGATATTTACATGGGCAAAGACATAGGAAAATGGTTGTTATATATATCTCTGATTTGGGTATGAGTTACAAAAGGTTAAATATTTTAAGCATCCATGACTAATCAATGACCAATGAGATGAGATGGCCAATGAGAAGAGTAGTTTACATGTATACGGGTGAAACACAATATAAGGCGCATTAAGAATACCACATTGTTATACATGATTTTGAAAAATATTATTTTCTTTACATGTAATTTATAATAATTCATTTATAAGCATACTTATAAAGGACTTGTGTGCAAAATTTTGTTTATCTAGCCTTAACAGAATTTTAGTAAATGCAAAAAATGTACCCCAAAAATGACTTTTTTCAGCGTTATGCGGTTGCACTTTGAAATTACAGCATTTTTCAATTGAAATAATTGTTAAATATCATACATCTTCATGCCAATGAACATTATCAGACTTGAGAATTTATTTTACAAATTATTTTGGTGCTTGAATTTTCAGGATTGAATAACAACTTTTGGAGATATGAAAGAAAATGTAATTGGGGTGCAATGTTATACATTTTTCATATAATTTTACCCCTCTCATTATGCCAAATAAAAATAATGTCCATATCATTTATTTTCGCAGATTTCTGTCTAGGATCACGGTATTAATGCTCTGTTACTTACAGAAAAAAGTTGGGTTAATGTAACCATTGTAATGAAATTTCATCATGTTTTAATGTGGAAAATTAAGTTTTTACAAAAAACTGTAGTGTCCGTAACCACTTTAATTCTGTGAAATTGGAAGGCTCTATAAATATCTTAACTAATTTCCTAGATAGGCATCTCATATAGATTCTGAGATGTGTTGTAATTTTCCTGATCATCAGCACTGTTTCTCTGTTATCATCACAAATGTGGTTACGGACACTACAAATCCCTGTAGTGTCCGTAACCTGTACTTGAGGCAGTTTGAAACAGGCGGTATTAAAACACTAATGCAAATTTATTCACAAGGGTCAGAAGTTTGTTTAACAAGTTAGTCAATGTACTTTATTGTTCTACCTCATTTTGATAATGCAACTTATTTTGGAAACCCAGATTGCAACATTCCCATATACAAGATCCTTTGTGTTACATCACCTTGATATTGGCAGATGCTATTGACATCCTAGGATTTAAGTCAAATAGCATGTCATTATTTTTTCATTGTTTAAGTCAACTGGTGTTACATTTGAGAAAATCTTGTTGAAATTCCTCTATTTAAGGTTAAGTTTCATCCCATTTTGAATAACTTGTAGAATGTGTAGTGTCCGTAACCAAAAGTTAAAGAATGAAATATCTTTATTTTTTCTCCATAAAATTTACAGATAAATTTTTGAAACAGTGTATTGTTAAATTTAGAGAAAAAAAGTATTTATTAGCTGGATTTGTTTTAGATCATGTGGTTTTTTTCTTTACTGCAAGTACTAAAATAATGATTGGACACCCACAATGAAATATAGAAATAGAAATTATTATCACGAGTTACATAACCCATATTTTCGTGATATATTGCTTCAATTGTCTAGTTGCTTATTAGGTAATATCTTAAAATGTATTAAATGCAAATAAATTTGCATTCAAAATGTTAAACAGTGGGAAAGTTTTTTGGTTACGGACCCTACAAAAAATTGCAAAAAAGAAAACAACTAAAATTACACCAATTTTAGATAAAGTATTGTATATTTAACTGTTTTAAGAAAAGAATGCTTCACAGAATGAAAAAAAAAAATAATTGAAGAAATATTAGTAAGCTTTATTCTTCAAGGTTTGACTTTTTTACTCGCACACAACACCTGTATAAAGTTACATGTGTATATATTTATTCAAAGTATATTGGTTATGGTATGCTTAAATTAAAAGATGAAGTTGAGATCGGAAGAATTAAAAAATTGGGAGAAACTAAAACGAGAAAGAAAATGCTGAACAAAGTTAGGAAAAAAACAAAAATTTCATCCTCAAGCCTGTGAAAAATTAAAGTATTGTGTAGTGTCCGTAACCCTTAAATTTGGTTAATTAACTTTATTGATCAGTTTCATAAAACTTTAATGAATTAGAGAACTTTTCTTCTGCACTTCAGTTATATAGTTATGTGAAAAAAGGAAGCTTCAGGATTTCCTTAAGTGGATTTGTTTCTATTGACTTTAGTTCTGCAAGTAATTTGTTTTTACTTGAAACAATACCTAATTTATATGTACTTTGTATTTAATAATCATTTAAATCTGATTCATAATAGTTCAGAAATATTTGGGTTTTGTAGTGTCCGTAACTTAATGAAGCTTTCAAATTATTTTAGAAAATTTATAAAAATGAAATTTCCTATTTTAATAGATGTATTTATAATTCAACAAACGCATAAAACGTGTTATTTATAAATAGTTTTTTCTTTATTTATATTGGTTATAAAGAGTTCACATGAAATGAAATGCTACCATTTTAAACAAAAATGTACGAAGTAAGATTTGTTTTCATTTTAAAGTATAATGCCACCCTTTTTAGTCAATTTTTTGTCCATATTTTGTATTTTTATATGTTGTTTGTTTGTGAGCAGTTGAAAAAAATAGAGCTTATAAACATTTTTCAATATTTATTTTAAAGAAAACAACACTTGTAGTGTCCGTAACCTGTGAAAATGATGTTATTATCAGCTTGTAAACAAAAAAGTTCTAATGTGTTTTTACAAAACCGTTTATGTTTCAGATCCTTTAGATAATCTTAATCTACTTTTTAGAAAATATATTTTTTGGGCAAAATAAAGACATTAATTTTTTACCACCAAGTGCAACCTTACTAGGGCTGTATCAATATATCGATACGTATCGATATTCAAGAAAAATATCGTATCGAAAAGTAACTTCCAATACGTATCGGACAGACTTTTTTCCTTCAAATTCTGCGTAAAAGATGGGAATTTCAATCATCAAAGATTATTTTTTGACTTTTTTGAATTAAAACCTTCAATGATTATATAATTTCTAAGGAAATAACGCAGTTTTTATAATTTTTACAAAATACAAAGAGAAATTTTTTTGAACATGTTGATTTTACTGCCCTCAAAAGTTTTAATCGAAGTGTTATTTTTAACGACAATGGGACAAGAACTTTAAAATAGATAATAAAACACTGAAATTGTTATAAAATATATGCATTAAAATGATGTAGAAGCCTTTACTGATGGACTTGTTTCAGAATCCAATATATCGCATATCGCTTTAAAAAATATTGTATCGTATCGTATCGAAATTTTTGGCTCAATACACAGCCCTAAACCTTACTGTTCCCTATATTGTGTTTCACCCGATAGCGTTATTAAAATAACCTGTTATTCCAACCCTGGAAGTGTACATGGTATGCAGGAATCTTGGTGCCCGATAAATCTTTGGAGGAAGTCGTATCTAAAATCTGCAAAATATTGAATCCCATTACTCATACAAAACAGTATTAAAAAACTATTATTATAACCATAATCATTCTGACATCATTCATCAATTATGTATGCAATTTCTGTATATTGAAATTGATTATCTATTCCAGTTGCAAGTACTTTAATCAAATTGAGTATTTGTATTGAAATAGAATAAAGTATAAGAAAAATACCTTTGCATCATACAAAACTCGAGCTTTCGTGGGATCTGGTTCAAAACATAGCACAAATTCGCCAACAGAAAAGAGAAACTTTACGCCCCTTGTCGACATAACAAAGCAAAAATTAAACCATCAGATATGAAAATAAAGTGTTTTTGATTTTAAGGACCAATTGTGACAAAGGTAGAGATATAAACAGCATTCCAATTACATTATTTTGGAAAATTTTATAACTATTGTATTCCCGCGTTTGTTGAATCGGAAACCGGATCTTAACAATAAACTACGAAATCGGAACGGTCGGGCTTATCGACGCCGGGTTTCTTAAAAAAAGGGGGGTGCGTACTTCTCAGAGTTAGAATTATTTTTAGAAATTAATAAGGATCATAATGGTGTTTTTTATTGCAAAATAAGTTGAAGATTTCCACCATATCATACAAAATATATCTGTATTATAATTAATCTCATTCAACGAGACTATATTATAATAAAGAATAATAAGTTTAATTTCAATTTTTTTTAGTCAAAGGTGCAATCACAGCACTCCTGGTACAACGGTCTTGACCTTAAAATGCATGATCCAAGGAACTGATATTCAGAGACACTGGGCTTGTAGCAACAGTATCAAAAGGGGTGGGGGGCTTCTTCACCAGAAAAAAAATAAAAGCTAAAGAAAACCTAATTAACTGTCAAAATTCTAGAAGTTGCCAATATTCGACCTTATGGCAACAAAAAGTGGGGTGACCATGCAACCAGCTTCTATTATATTGAATATTTATTATTGTAAAATACTATAGTAAGAAAATTTGGGAAAAGGGGGGAGGGACTGAAAATGAGCTCAATGGGCTTTTTTATAGATTTCCATGTCATCTAACACTAAAGAAGAATCAAGATTCATAAAAAAGAAAACAAATAGGTCTATTGTCTTGTAAAAGTCAAAGAGTCATCTTAAGTTGAAGTATTTCTTTTTGTTTAAATATGACTCATATAAGTGGTATTGTATTTAAAATACCAACATTTTGGCAGAAAATTACAAGTTTGTGCCCAAATAATTGATACTTTGAAATAAATAAAAATTTCAAATACATGTTTGAAATTTAATGATAATTACTATTATTCATCAACTTTTTTAAAAAAGTATATATAACACACAAATTTCCAAAGTTTGAGGCATTATGTACTTATTCTATTCCTCCCAGGCATTCATCCTAATTTTAAGTCAGATTACTCAATTCTCCTGGAAAATATACTTCACTTTAGAAAACCTCTTTGTCCAGAAATGAGTAACTAGAAATGCAATGAAACGGGAGCCAGTCAAAGCGCCCCGTAATAAAAACGTCCCGGACAAAATGTCCCGATTTTAGTCAATGCGCCCCCTGATTTTGGTCAAAGCGCCCCCTAACATATTGTTAAAGAAAAAATACTGCCCCCAAATATTGGTCAAAGTGTACCCTAATTTTAGTCAAAGTGCCCCCTAATTTTGGTCAAAGTGACCTTACAAATTTTTTGTAACATCATATTACTGTAAAATTCTATAAGGGGGCACTTCAACCAAAATCAGGGAACACTTTGACCGTGACGGTTTTCTTAGGGTGGCGCTTTGACTGGATTTCGATGAAACCGTCCAGTTCAAGCCAACAACTTACACTGGCACCACAAAACCCACTATATAGCATGCCTTATTATAAATATAAACTATTACAGTATTGCAGTTCATTTTCACTTAATTTACCACTTATTATGTTTCACACTTACTGCAGCAGATAAATCAAATCTTATATTTGATGTCAGATATTTTATTATCTTAACTTGCATGTTACATTATGATTGTGTAAATTTATAACAAATAAAGCTGACACAATTCTATTAGATTGACATTTTTTAAATGAAGATAATTGAACCACTCAGCTCACTTCAAATAAATGTATGACAGTACAAATATATATACTATATTATATAGTAAACATTTACATATGCTATACAACCATTCAGTTTCCATCCACACATGGCATCTAGAATTATAAATCTATGGAAATTCATTGTTTTTGGATGGTGTTTCAAAATAATTTCTACAACATACTCATCTAGCTCTCTAAACCTGACAGATGATTACCTTACTCAATTTAATGATACTTGACTGAAATTATTGAATTGGAAATAAGAGACAGTATGAAAATTATAATAGACCACCTGTAGCTAAGGGAGTTTGTGTTATGAGAAAAGGTATTAACTGGGATTACCGGTATTTGCAAAAAAAAAATATCGTAATTTGCTTCCTGTCCAACACTTTAATCTAAAAAAAAGAACTAAACAAATAAGAGGCCCATGGGCCACATCACTCACCTGAATAGCTTTGACCATGCTGTCCTTTACAAGACCCAGCCCTACCCCATGGATCATAATTTAGACAATTTGAAATCTACACTACCCCTTGATGCTTTTGTATAAATTTCAGCTCTTCTGGCTCAATTGTTCTTGAGAAAAAGATTTTAAAGGCGTTTTCCTATATATTTCAATGTAAAACTTAGGTTCCCTATTGTGGCCCTGTCATACCCCCAGGGGTCATGATTTGATCAACTTAGAATCTTCACTACCTCGGGATGCTTCCACATAAGTTTCAGCTTTCCAGGTCCAGTGGTTCTTGAGAAGAAGATTTTTGAACATATTTTCTATATATTTTAATGTAAAAATTGGGTTCCCTATTGTGGCCCTGCCCTACCCCCAGGGGTCATGATTTGGACAATTATAATCTATACTAGCCCAGGATGCTTCCACATAAGTTTCAGCTTTTCTGGCCCAGTGGTTCTTGAGAAGAAGATATTTAAAAGTTTTTTCCTATATATTTTAATGTAAAATTTTGATTCCCTATTGTGACCCTTCCCTTCTCCCAGGGGGTCATGATTTGAACAATTAAGAAACTACACTACACCAGGATGCTTCCACTACACTACCCCAGGATGCTTCCACATACGTATCATCTAACCTGGCCCAGTGGTTCTTGAGTAGAAGATTTTTTAATGACCCAACCCTAATTTTGTCTTAAACTCCCCTTCACCCAAATGCTTTGTACCAAGTTTGGTTAAAATTGGCCCAGTGGTTCTGAGAAGTTGAAAATGTGAAAAGTTTACAGATGGACATACAGACAGCTAGACAGACAGATGGACAAAATGTGATCAGAAAAGTTCACTTGAGCCTTCAGCTCAGGTGAGCTAAAAACATCAATGAGAGGGGAAGCCCAAACTCTAAAAGTCTATACAGTAAAACATGCTTATAGCTGACATACTTTTTTTATGAACTAATGCTTACAGCAAAGTTTTTTTTACACTAATTAGGATTTAACGAAATACGTTTATTATGGACCGAAATCATCCGTCCTTTGGAACTTCGTTACTTTTAAGCCTGTTTTACTGTATACATAATGTATAGATATTACACTTTTAAACATTAAAACTAAAAAGATTGTAAAGATATCACAAAAAACTTTGCCATCATAAACAGCATAATATACAAATTATTTTCAAAAAAAAATTTCATCTTTTATAGACTGTTCTGGAAAAACAGTTTTGAGAAAAAAACTAATTTAATTGTTTAATACAAAAAAGAACCAACATAATGAACAACAAGAGATGTTTGTAAAACACTTATGCCCCCCCCCCCTTCCCCTCAAATTGGAATTTTTCCAAGTCCAAGGGGTATAACTCTGTCAAAAATGGCACGATCATACCCAAAACAGAACTTGACCTAAATATTTATCTGATAAATCTGTATACCAAATTTCATTTCAGTAAGTACAATGGTTGCAAAGAAAATGAACGGAAACTGCAAATAATTGGAATTTTTCTATGTCAAAAAAATTGCGATCGTACCAAAAACAGAACTCGATCAGATACTCATGTGATATATCTGTATACCAAATTTCATTTCAATATGTGCAACGGTTGCAAAGAAAATGAACGGAAAGGGCAAATTATTGAAATTTGTCTAAGTCTAAGGGGCATAACTCTGTCAAAATTGGAGCGATCATACCCAAAATAGAACTTGACCTAGATATTCATGTGATATATCTGTATACCAAATTGCATTTCAGTATGTGCAACGGTTGCGAAGCAAATGAATGGAAACTAAGTGGACCGACAGACCGACGGACCGACAGACAGCAGCAAAGCAATATGCCCTCCCTTTTTCGAAGGGGGGCATAAAAACTCTCCAAGGTGCTAAAAAGGGGTGCTACATGTATAACATGTACTTAGTTCTTTTGAAACACAGCAATAATATAAATAAGAGGCTCATAGGCCACACTGCTCACCTTTGTCACTCTGATTCTGCTCTTCTTCAGGTTTATTAAGTTTTCCCCTTTAATATTCCTATAAATTTTGTTCATATATTTTGGCCTAAATAAAGCCCTAGCTAACTGGTCATCACTTATTAACCAAACTTAAATCCAAAATATATGCATGGTGACTCAAAATATCTTTGCAAAATTACTGTTTTTCGAAAATTTATTTGTAGCCCAACGGCTCTTAACAAAAATATAAAAGAAAATTGGCTATAACTTTGATTTCTCATTGAAGTCATATCTTGGTTTTAATCTAGTCATATGTAAAACTTAGAAGAAAATTAGTATTCACACTAAAGTAATTTATAGAGTTCATAATTTAAAATTTTATTAATGTACATGAAGATTTAAGCATGGATTTTTACAGTAAGCTCTCGTTGTTCACCTGATGTCTTATCCTGTCCTGAAAACAGAATCTCAGTTTCACCAAACTTCATAGACACCAATACCGTTCTTTCTTGTCCTCCTTTAATGTTTGGCATATTTACTGTCATTTCCCCAAACAGTTCACATCCTTTGTCAGTGATGAATTGTGGATTTGGATCTCTTGATCTATAAATATTTACGGTCATTTTGGTCATGTCCTCAGTAGACGCAAATACCTCTGTCTGCCTCTCTTCACCTACTTTTACCATTTCCCCGATACTGATGATTTTTTCAAAATAATCAATGCACATTCGTTTATCTCCTACCCACTGAATCTTGTCCTTTGGATCGGTGGCCAAAGGGTAACGGTTTGTCTCTATTCCATAAGTGTAATCACAAACTCTTGCCGATATGATACCTTGATTATGTCCAAATTTTACAGCCCCTTTTAAAACAGCCAATCCTGGTTCAAGAGGAATTTTAACATCATATTCAGGAAATTCCCTGGTAATGTACTTATGAACAATATCACATTCTGCAAAACCTCCTACTAGGATGATTGTTTTTACACCAGCAACCTTGGGGACTTCTAAAATAGTCTTTATGTGTCTTGCAATTTGACCCACCACAGAGTCTATTATTCTTTTTGTTAGATCTGTTTCAAATATAATCTTTGCACCAGCTTTAACTTTCAATGACTCTTTAAGATTTGAATGCGCAACTATTTTCTTATAGCTATCTCCTCGTATTTCCTCACACAAGGTTGCCAGAGCCGGTAACACTCTAACTGACAATTTGCCTTCAAGCTTCAAGTCTCTTTTCTTCAATTCAATTTCATTCTCCATCTCTAAAACTTCTGCCTTCATCTCCCAAAAACTTCCCATCACTTCTTCACCAAATATCTCGGTAAATATTTTATAAATCTCTATATTCACAGCATTCCCTCCCCAATCCCCTCCGCTGGCATAATGAAGATGTTCTAATTTGTATTCCTTCGTGACTTCTACCACACTGAAATCTGCTGTACCACCTAATTAAATGCAAATAAATGTAGTTAGAGATCATCCCATAACAATATTCGCATTACACTTCAATGGAATGAAAGATATTTAGTTTGTCCACTACAATATTTGATTAATTATTTTGTGTAAGTACATGTATGTTCCATAATAAAATTGAGTAACAAAAATAACAAGAGGCCCATGGGCCACATTGCTCACCTGAGCACTGTGGCTAGGAAAAAGTAGAAATTAGTTTATTATTGAAAAGTTTAATCCAAAAGTAGTCCCATGACCAATCATGGCTTGGATATTCTTCAGAAGAAGATTTTTTTTTAGAATTTTCCTATATATTTCTATGCAAAACTTTGGTCAGCCATTGTTGCTCCGCCCTACCCCCCGGGATCATGATTTGAACAAACTTAAATCTACACTACCTGAGGATGCTTCCATATAAATATGATCAATTATAGCTTTGCTAATCTTGAGAAGAAGATTTTTAAAGAATTTTCCTATATATTTCTATGTAAAACTTTGGTTGGCCATTGTGGCCCCGTCCTACCCCCGGGGGTCATGATTTGAACAAACTAGAATCTACACTACCTGAGTATGCTTCCATATAAATATGATCAATTATGACTTTGCTATTCTTGAGAAAAAGATTTTTTAAGAAATTTCCTATATATTTCTATGCAAAACTTAGGTCGGCCATTGTGGCCCCGTCCTATCCCCGGGGTCATGATTTGAACAAACTTGAATCTACACTACGTGAGGATGTTTCCCCATAAGTTTCATCTTTCCTGGCACTGTGGTTCTTGAGAAGAAGATTTTTAAAGTATACCACCAAATTTTCATTAATTCCCAATTATCTCCCCTTGAATGAGGGCTTGGCCCTTCATTTGAACAAACTTGAATCCCATTCACCCAAGGATGCTTTGTGGCAAGTTTGGTTGAAATTGGTTCTTGAGAAGAAGTCGAAAATGTGAAAAGTTTACAGACAGACAGACGGACGGACGGACAGACAGACAGACGGACGCTGGACAAAATGGGATCAGAAAAGCTCACTTTAGCCTTCGGCTCAGGTGAGCTAAAAATCATTACTGTAAAGATTCTGATAGCAATCCCTTACCCCCTAGATCTGCCACTAAAATTCTTTGTCCTGGTTCATACTTTGTGAATGGTGTTGATTTTTGTAGAACTAACTTGACCTCAGTTATAACATAAATAGCAGCCACCTCTGGTTCCAAGGCAAGGGTGAGGCGTTCATTTGGAATACCAACCTGTTTAGAATGAATACATATAAAGTATTAAAAATAGTACATGGACAATGGGTAAAGCAATAATTTAATCTACTATCAAATGAATAAACTATCAAAATGTTTTAAAATTTCTTGACTGGTTTAAATCAGGATAGGTTACTAATAAAGAATTATAAAAGAAACAAGCTATTTAAGGATGCTCTAAACACTGCACACAAAAGAGCTCTATTTATTGTGTAGTTTTATGCAGTTAGACTGATTTGCCCTTAGATGTAAGGTTAAAAAAAATTGTAATTTACCGTTAATTACATAATTTATAATATATTAAAATATTTTTAGCATTATATTGGACAAGGAGTAAGAAATTTAATTATTTTCATTAATTTTCCCAATGTAAGTAATTAACAGTGATTTCTGCTCACTAATAGTCCATTGTCTTTAAACATTTTTCCTGCCCAAATAAGGCACGTACCCTATGTTCTAAATGAATGAAAAAATCTCAATATGCATATCTTTATGTGATATATTTTTCTCTGAGTCCAAAATACAGTTTCTGTTAGTGTTTAGAGCTTCCTTAATATATGAATAACCTTCTCTGCAGCATTCTTCATGAACTGCTTAGAGAATTCATCCCAGATAGCTGGTACAGTAATAATCCAGAAAACTTTATTCTCGTCTACAGGTCTATCACTTGATTTGATGGATTCCCAGAAGGTCTCTTTTAAGTAGTTGAGAGATTTAGCGAACACTTCCATCGCACTTAAAGGTTTTCCTTGATGATCCTCAATCATCATAGTAGAGTCTAGGGACTGAAAGGTAACAAGGAAAATGTCAAGATCTCTTTCTATGAGCAAGTCCAATTAGTGAAAGGATGTTCTAACTAATATACTTACTGTCTATAAACAAAAATTGATTTTAAAATTTTGATTCTTTGGACTAATCCATTCAGTGATAGAAAACTCATTAAATTTCCTTCGATTGTTAAATGGTTATTATTTTATCAAACAGTTCTCAGAACTTTTCAAATGTCCCCCCTCCATTTACAGACCTCTTTTTTATGGAGCGTCATCTTGAAGTTCTTAAAAAATCTGTACTTTGTATGCCTTTCATCCTCAACAAATTCTTTGTACAACTGCTCTGCTTTGTATCCAAAGGCCACAAATTCATCCTGGTCGTCCAGAAGAAGCGTGGTGGGGGTCTTCAGTGACATGAAGGATTTGTCCGCCGATTCAGCCTTCCATTCCTGTGTCGTTACTAGAGACGGCTCCTTGGAGAAAGAGTATGCAAACCCAGAGTAAGTGGTTCCAAAGTCTATAGCTACCACCACATCTTTTTCTTCTACAAATTGAAAGTAAGGCAATAGGTCAATAAGGGATTTGAAACAATGTACAATGTAATACAAATATAAAAACACTATATATTTAGAAACTCATTTTTACTTGGCTTTAATTCATCAGGATCCACCAGGAATGACTTGGACACAAATTTCTTTTCAGACAATGTTTTGTCTCCCTTGGGTAAAAATGGAAGGTGCTTTCTATCAGTTTTTGATGGTTGTGGCTCTTCTTCTTTGGAACTGATTATTTTTTCTAAGGGACTCGATTCTTTGCTTTTTATTTCTGTCCCTTAGTAAAAAAGAAATAGGTTTTAATCTCTAATTTATGACCATAATTGATCAAACTTCACATCTGATTTACTTGTTACATGTATAAAAGAAATAAAAACAACAGTATTACAAAAATATTACTTAATAACAAATCATATACATAAGTGCATGCAAAGTCATGTAATGTTGACAAAGACAAAATATATACTAAAATATAACTTGAGTGTACCAAAAAGCAAAATCTTATCTTTAATCTCTGGGGGTGGGGGTGAGGGGTCTAATTAATGCTAATTATTTTACACTAAAATATATTGAAAACTTACCCTTATTTGTACGAATAACATAGCTACTTTTAAAAAGCTGATCTCCTATGAATTTGGCAGCTACAAAAGAAAGTTTAATTCATAAATCTGTGACATTTTGTGCACATCCAGTATCACATATATTGTATCAATGTAAAACTCAATAGACAATAAACAAATCATATATCTTTGTGATGTTTATTTGTGTACAAAGTTTTTATCTATTCTGTACTGGTCCAATATTTCTGGAATTTTTACATGATCCCAGCATATAATACAAATATACCACTATTTCTTCATTATCTCTGCTTAGAAAGGGAATGGTCCTTTATTATAGAAAAAAAATGAAATCCCCTGTCTGCCCAACTATTGGAGCTTTAAATTCAGGTGAGATAAAATGGCACAGCTGATAAGCATAGAACATTTTAAGAAATAGTTATGTTGCTGCCTTGTGCTAATGCTTCAGTGATTATTGAATAATAAATTGCATCAACCAGAACAAGTAATACTTTCTTTAATTGCACCAGTTTTTGGAAATAAACATGCAAAAACAAAATATAAACTAAATACCTGGGGCATCTAATATCATAGGTCTTTTCCTTTCCTTTGTTTGTGATGGCTTTAAAAAGTGTCCCATTGAATTTAGCTCTAAAACATTCTTAAATTCCAAAACAAATTCATCATTTTCCAAGACAAACATCAGAAAATCATAAACTCTTTGTTTTCTTGATTTTCCTGAACTGGCCATAAAACCATCCAATATATCCTTCTGTATGTGCGGAAACTTCTCAAATGTCTCATGAATTATACTGGACTCAATCTCATCTTGTATTTTATGAATATGATCTAAAATTTGTTCTCTGATGATTTCTGAAAGAAAAAAAAACTTGAAATATTAACAAGAGGTGGATGGCAATGCTCATCTGAGTACCTATGCCCCTTCTTGTTCTTCATCAATAGATTATTTTCTTATTAATACCGGTATCCCAAGTAGAACTTGACCATCAATTGAACAAAATTGAATCTATACTATCTGCAGATGCTCTTTATGAATATGATTTTTAAATTATGACTTTGCTATTCTGGAGGGGAAAAAAATATGTATTCCTATTTCCTATGATCATTGATTGTGGCACCATCCTTCCTCTGGGGGTCATGATTTGACACAAACTTGTAAACACATTTATAGATGTACCTGTAAATGCTTCTGTATAAATACTGTAAACCAACTTTTATTCGCGTGCGAGAAATTTTTGCGAGGTTCTTGAGAGCCTCGTCATTGCAAATATTTCTCGCCGCTAATCGGTCCTTATAGTATATTTATCTATTAAAAACAGATGCAAAAAGGCTTGAACGCGAAAATTAATCGTCGCGAACTAGTTTATCCCTGGTAAATCGCGAAATAAAGTCCTCGCGAATAAAAGTTGGTTTACAGTATGCCTGCATGATCATGGCTTTGCTGTTCTTGAGAAGAGTATTCTTACAGATTTTTCCTATTTATCATTTTTACATGCATATGTAAATCTTCAATTGCCCAAAGTGACCCAACCTATCCCCTGGGGTCATGATTTGAACAAACCTGAAAATATACAACATGTGGATAATTATACTTGTACATGTAAATGTAAGTGATCACAACTTTACTGTTCTTGAGAAGAATATTTCTAAAGATTTTCCACCGGCAAAACTCTAATTGCCTTTACTGGCGACTGGCCCCATACTAAACCATAGGATCATGATTTGAACAAATTTCAATCTACACTATGTCAGAAAGCTTTTCCAAATTGTTAAATCTAAAATCATGAGCTATCTCATTGATGATCAAATATTAATTGATCAATTATTAATTGATCATCATGACAAAATTATTTTTCTTGATTATTTCCCCTTGGGCCTTTATTTTTTAATTTAGAAATCATTTTATTGATAGATGCCTGGTGCCATATTGTATGGTTAAAATTGGCTTGTGTTTCTTGAAAATGTGAAAAGTTTACAGATTGACAGATAGACAGATGGTCAACAGGTGATCAGAATAGCTCATTTGCACTTTCAGCTTGGGTGAGCTAAAAATGACAGAAAAATAGCATGTTATAATACACACCTGCTTCTATGTGATTATCCTCTACCTTGCTAACATCAACAAGACTTGCAAGATCCTTTCTATCCATAAATAGCAGAAACTCCGAAAAAGATTTCATCCTGTCATCCGGAAAACCAATAATGATATGTAGAGCTTCCTCTATCTTTTTCTTCCTGCCTTTTGCTTTATCAATCTTTGATCCATCGGATTCATCGAAAAGTCCTTTATTCATGAAGAAGGTGACCATTTGAGAGGGTTCCAATTCATCAGTAAAAATATGCCACTGTTCCCTTATTTTTCGACGCAACACATCTTCAGGTTTTCTTGATCGAATTTCTAAATCAAAACATATATGTAATCAAGGTTAATAATAAAAGCTGTGCTTCACTAATGTTTTCTAAACATAAAGAAAATCTCACACAATTTTTTGGGGGGGAGGGAGGAGTGTGCATCCTGGTATCGATATCTATGCAAGTTTGGTTCAAGTAGGACTTGCAGTTACATTGTATTTGGAAATGAATTTACTTCAAAAACTTCAGCCTGGTCGCACATACAGACAATGTTGACAAGATTCAGCATCTGAAACAAGTCTGGTATTGTCCATCCCTACCTGCATCATCCATGTACCGGTAAGTTTGGTCTAGCTATGCCATACAGTTAGTGTATTTAGGAATGGACATGCTCCTAAAACTCTGAGATGTCAGTAAAGATACCAACACAGTGGTTATAACAAAAACTCTTCTCAACTTTTTGAGGCATGTTTTTTTTTTTTAAAAAAGATATAATTTGATTATAAGACAAGTTAGCCCTCTTAGAAGAGAATGTTTTGATAAAAAAAATTATGTAAGGGTCAAGATAAAGGTCCACTGGACTTTCTGTATACTGCAAAATCACACATTTTATGAGGCCATATTTTCAAGGTTTGAGTGAAAAATTTATTTAATTTTGTGGTTAGAAGGGTGCTGAGTAGTTTTCGAAATGAAATTTTCAGATTTGATCATCAATTCCTGAATCTCTCCGTACCTCAAAAACTCGATAAACACAAAGTTAAAACCCCACAAAAATATTTGACTTCACAGTATACATGTGATCTTGAACTACTTACCCACAAATTAAAATGATTACACAGAATTTCAAAATTCAAATCTTTACCCTTTTCTCCCTGGCTTAATGCTTTTCTGGAGACTTCCACATTCAGGGTTTGACCATCGAGTTTTTCTGGTCCTATCCCCAATAGCAAGGACTCCACCACTGTTTTTATACGAGCTCCATCTTCAGCCAAAAAGTTATTTATGGCAGCATCAGTTAACGGTTGTAGACTAAGGATTATTGACCCAGAAAATGCTCCTTTTAGTGCCATATGTGTCTGACCTGTTACTTGAATTTTCACATTGGGGTCTTTATTCAAAACTGTAACAACTAAATTAAGTTCCGGAGATTCTGGATTGTGCTCATTTTGTATTGTGACATCAAGATGAAAACGTTCAAGCGATAATCCTGGAAAAAAGAATAAGAAGAATTCAATAATGACAAACATTCCTTAAAGATTCTATAAAGATATTATGGGAAGAAAAAGTTTGTAATTAAAGTGGCAATACATCAGACATTGCTGGACTGGAATGCAAAGGATTGCCTCAAATCACTATAAACAAGGTATTACAGTTTTACCTGCAATTTTAGGAGTTCCAACAGGCACAAGTCTGACGAGTCGATTCTCAACACCTATAAAACATTGCACATACACATTTTATACATATATTGTATAATAAGTTATATTCTCCTAATGTTATTTTTTGCCCTTCTTTCTCAATTCTTAATAATTTTAGACCAGTTTTAAATTTTCCAAG
Source organism: Saccostrea glomerata (assembly GCA_003671525.1). Classification (NCBI taxonomy): domain Eukaryota; kingdom Metazoa; phylum Mollusca; class Bivalvia; order Ostreida; family Ostreidae; genus Saccostrea; species Saccostrea glomerata. Next base: position 634,264 of record PRKT01000242.1, read on the forward strand.
ATAAAGTTATATTTAACATGTAATGCTGTCTCCTTTGAATCATTCACATCATTTTAATTTGCCCACATGCAAAGAGGATAAAAAAAATGGGGGCAAAAATTTCCCTGTACACAATATATCCATAAAATTATTCTAAAATAAGGTCTCCATTATTTTTTTTTTGGAAACATCTATCAATTTTATATATACTAAATGTGATTGTGCAATAAATAATGAGAAATTTCTTAAGAACCTGAAGCTGTGTCTTCCTCCTCATTTGTTTTGATGAGTTCCTCAAAGTCCACACCCGTAACCTGAAGTGCGTAGGCCAAACTGTCCAGTCCCTCCTGTTTTTGGATAACATGAGCGAGTAACTTTTCAGTTTTTTTCTTGCGACTTGGCTTATTCTCCACTTCATCATGTTCATATGGAGACAGCGCTCCTTCTTCTAAGAGTATGTCACTTAAATCACTGGGCTGGAGTTCAGATCTTAGCTGACTCTCGTAACATTTTATCTCTTCTTCATGAATTCGTCTCTTGATAGGGATTCTTCCTATTCAATGAAAAATCAACTTCTATTATTAAAACTAAATGATAAATGTACATGCATAAAGCCAGTTAACACATCTGGAATGGTATTCTGAAAATACAATAAAACTTGTCTAATCCAGCCTTCGCTGGTTCCTCATGAATTGACTGGATTAGACAACACTCTGGATTAGACAACATACAGTATTAGACAACACTTTAACTGATGTTCTCATGTGGCAGTTTTCTTAAAAATAGGTCAATCTCCAAAGTCAAGGTCTTGTTGTCAAAAATGTTGGTACCCAAAAAATGTCTTTTACAAGGAATACATTGACTCTCATCTGAAATATATAGGTCAGCCTGGTAGTGGGCATCATAAGATGCATCATCCATACAAGTTTGGCCAAAACAGAGCGTAAAGCACAGGGGCCTGTAACATACATGTTATTGTACATACATTATATTTAATTTTACGTAATCACTATATATACAAAATCAAATATAGTATGTTACCAGCCCCTAAGGCTTAGAGTTACTTGGAAATGAGACCTGCTCCAAAAACTTTAACCTGGTTATAAAAATTCACCTGATCATTCTTTATCTGTAATTGCAGCACCTTAAATGGTACAATGAAACACACTAGAAGCTTTTTTCCATGCATCTTTGATTAATGTATTTTTAAGGCATAGAAGTACCGGTACTTGAAAAGAAATCTGCTCTCAAACTTTAAACTTGGACCCCAACACAGAGGATGTTACATAAGCTTCCCCCAACCCAATCCCATCTTCAATGTGGGGAGCTAAAAATGAACATTACAACTTGACTGCATGTTATTTTCTCACAAATATATTCACATACTTCCAGTTGGGAACACATGATAATTACCATTTTTCTTTCTCTCCTTCAAATTCTGGAGTGCTTTATGAAATATATGCTCATCTGTATCCTCCAAATGTTTCAAAAGACTGAAGCATCCCTGTTCTTTTCTTTTCAGTGCACTTTTGACCAGCCTACCCCTCTCTTTTGTTGTTTCTTGAGCTGGTGTGAAATCAATGACATGTTGTGCATAGAGGTGTTCAGCTGTCAGCTCAAAATGAAGGTTGTGTTTTATCCATCGGAAATTCAGTCTAACACACTCTAAACAGGTCTCTGAAAAGTAATATTAAAATATCAATGGATACTAGCTTTTTAAAATACCCCATGGAGTTATATATGAAGTTTTTTGGATAATTATATATTTATGAAATAAGACTCTTCTTACAGTGAGCTTTGTGGGTGAGGGTTAGGGGAATGAGAGGAGTCCAATGTCAGTTATGGTTACTTTTATATAGTTTACAGTTGCAACTAGGTTTATTAATTATAAACTATAGTATACATTACATGTAAATACATTGTACTTTGCTAATCCAAGTGCCATGTTTGAGTTTGAGGTATGTGTTTGTGTGTCTAGAACTCTCTTACTGTTATATAAATTACATACATGTAAATAGTACCTATAAATACTCTGTTAATCCCAATGCCATTTTTGAAGTATGTGTTAGTGTGTCTAGAACTCTCAAACCCCACCCTTTTCCCTCTATTCTAAACCTTCAAGTTGTGTAAGATATTTAACCTTAAAATGCAGATACATGTACAATTATTTTAAAATATTTTCTTTCACAATTAAATGAAGGAAAACAAACCTTTTTCTGTCTCTTGCACTTGGTTCTGAAGGACGTCTAAAATATGCTGTTGTTTTGTAATTTCTAACCCATGTACAAAAACTTTCAAGCACTCTTCAGACTTATTCTCCAAATTTTTAAGAATTTTCTTCACTTTTTTCCTTCTTTTTGATTCATAATCTATTTCATCATGGGTGTCTATGTCAAAAACCTTTTCTTGAAACAGGAAATCAGAGATGCTGGATGCCTCAAGTTCCACTAGAAGTGTTTCATATTTACTCATCAGCTGCCTTTTGTTTATGACCACTCCACTTTCAATTGTCACTGAAAAAAAATAAAAATAATTCTGACAGTATTGATGAGTTTATTGGTAAATACATCAAACACATCACGTTTTGAAATCAAGTTTTACCTTACTGATTTCATTTTTGAAAATCATTAAGTAAAAAATTGTTATTTGTAGTTTACTGCATATTGTGTTTCTTTTGTGTGTCAGTATACATGTGTATTTTATACACACTTACTGTAATTTCTTCTTTGTACTTCTTCTATCCTGTCATAGATACCATAGTCTGGATTTTTTAAGACTTCCAGAAAATTTCTGCATGCTTCTTCTCCTTTGTTAATGATGTGTTTAAGTAGTTTGCCGATTTTCCTTTCGTTAAAATCTTTAAAATCTACTTTTTCTTCATCACTAAGTACAGAACACTGAAGTAGTTCATCCAACAGCAAACCATGAGTGATAAGGTTTTCTTTGATGTACAGAAACGACCTCCTTATTATATCCTTTGGGTCATCTGTAATAAAAATCAACTTGCTAAAAAATCAACACAATCAAGATACAAACCTGAATATGTCAATGATGTCACAAACACTTGAAATTGTTTCCTATCTTAAACACTTGTCCAAGTATATCTCTACAGCTAAGCAATGCTCTAGATATCAAATGTCAATTGCATGATTTAAAATATATTAAAAATCCTTCTATGAACTTGTCAATTAATTGTCATTCTCTTTTTGATTTTCTTATATATGACATTAGAGAAGCTTTCATAGGCCTTTTATATTTGTGAGGGTGGGTTAGGGGGGACTTACCACTGGTGATGGTGAGGGTTGAGCTATGTATTACAGAAAATAGAATAATATGAGGATGTTTCCACACTATTTTTTTGAAATATGTTTACAGATTCTTTTCTCTATATATAATCTTGTTGTGTCTCCCTCTGACTTATAACCTCCACAACTCAATGAGCAAGACAGCAATAAACAATTCTTTAACGACTCCATAATTATTCCTAAAGTTTAAGACAGATTGTTGTTTTACCATGTGTACTGGTTTCAACTTAAAATATTAAGAATTAGAAATAATAAGAATTAAAAATAATTATTAAAAATAAGAATTAGATCAAGAGGAATAGAACATGCAGAATGGTCAAATATTCTAATAATCATTTTTTAAAAACTTTTGTTAGTAAGTACTGTTTTATTTGAAATGACAGAAATATCATTAACTTAATATCACAATTAAAAAACTAGAGGTACTGTGAGCAATGAGCTCACTAAATGATACCCCCCGCCTCCCATAATGTCGATGTGTTGCTTTATATTGTTTTACGGTAATGTGTAAAGAGGAATAACTCGTCCCGTCAAATGTTATCCAGAAGCTTCTATTATGTGACGTCATAGGTAAACAAACCAGAAGTCTCTGTCGAGACTGAAGCTCTACTGGTTTGAACTAATAGCAAAGGAAGAGAGAGTACTTAAGCAGCTGGGATTTGAAACTTTATAAACAGCATTAAATAGAATAATGATCGTTGATAAAGTCTCTTTATGTTCTTAGTGTAGTCTACTTGTGTGCCAAGTTATACTGAAATCAGACCAAAACTGTAGGAGGAGTAGCATTTTGAAACAATTTTACAGACATTTCTATTTTTAGTAACACTTTACGGGCTGGCCATTGACCCCTTCTTTCCACACTACTTACCTTCAAAAAAAGCATGCTTCATGTGGGTGATTTCAGACACTTGCAACATTAAAAAGATATTATGACATCTGACTTGACATTTAAAAAAAAACAAATTTCAGTTCATTATACTGTAGAAAGTTGGCATATTTTATACAAATATATTTCTGAATCACTGTTATTGGACATCTGCACAAGATGTAAAAAAAAAAATGAACCATTGAGTTATCCTAACCCTTTTAAAATATCATGAAAAGTGTACTGAACAGACAAATTTAATGCAACCGAACAAGATGAAAAATATTTGAAATTATTTAGTACATTGTTTAAACCATTTTGCTCTGGCAATTAGCACTTCAAAGCATTGCAAAAACAAAAGAAAACAAAAAAGTTGCATAAAAATTTCCTATATCATGAAATACTACAGACATATATAGTGTGATTTAGTAATTTAAATTAAAAAATTGTGCAATGAAACTCATATTTTTCATATTTCAAAGAAACAGCTGCAATAATTCATTCTTAGAACAACTTTTTTAACCTTACATACCGAAAACGAAAAGAAAGATTAAAAGTTGTTCATATAATGATACAAAGACCATGCATTAACATGATTAAGGTTTCAGGATCATGAAACAGATCCAATAAAAGACTCCGTAAAGTCCAAATTTAAGTCATTTACAAAATGTATACTACAATGTATATACTAGCTAACACTTGAAAAATTACTACGAACGCGGGTATGTTAAGGAAGCATATAAGTCATTTTTCGGGAAATTTAGACTTTTTAAAGAAAATTAAGTGTTATAATTTACCAAAATCGCTGATTAACGTAAACTATTATTATCTAATGCATAAAGATAAAAGAATGTTTAAAGCAATGACGTGCACCCCCACCACGGCATCACGTGAATTCTATTAATAGCGAAATTTTCCTTAATAAAAAAGCTAACAGAACAACAATACCCCGGAGTTTGATAATTTTTTTGAGTAAATAATGTTGTTGAAAAACATCTATTTTGTCTAAAAAGTGCTGCTAGAATCCAATTGTCCCCTTAGTAAAATAATTATTCCACACATTCGCACGAAACCTTACCCGGTGTTTTGAATTTTTTACGTATGAACCCTGATTTTTCATAAAACCATGCTTAACTCGGGATTCTAGCAGCACTTTCCAACTATTTTAGGAGGCAAACTTTCCATATGTGCAAATCTTAAGTTTTGAAATATACAGCTTATTGTTGTTCTGTTGAAATTTTTTTGTCTCAAATGACAGAGGAAAGGCCGACCGGGGTACGTATATAGCTGGCTGTCTTTGAAAGAGAATAGAATAAATGAAAATAACTTAGCATACCTGTTTTATTAACTGAACTCCATATGAATATCACAAAATATTAACAATATTTGCTGTTAAACTCCATTTTACGTATCTTTGTACATGCCGTAATAGCCAAATTCTCTTTACACGGCATGATCAATTCCCAAGTTACTTGATGTACACATATGACGTCATCGGTGTTAGATTTTAATCAAAATGACAAAATACAGCATTACAAGATAAGGGCATTTTATTTTTGTTAATGTTTACAAGTTTCTATTCATTTTCTAGAGTTAAATTACATCTCTAAATACCAATGTTACGAAAATTTGTGTTTTAAAATTGACGTCATCTCGCCTATTATGACGTCATAATGTAGCACTGATTTAGTCAGGGTAGAATATTTTGTATGCTTCCTTATCCCCCCTGCGAATATAAATTGTACATTGGAACTCATGTTTTTCATATTTCAAAAAACAGCTGCATTAATTCATTTTTAGAACAACTTTTATAACCTAATTAACATACCGAAAATGAAAAGAAAGATTAAAAGTTGTTCAGATAATGAGATACAAAGATCATAAAGGTTTAAGGGTCATGAAACAGAATAACGAATGTGTACTTAAGGATAAATAACACAAACTTTTTCCTTCAAAAATTTAATTATCTTAGGTGCCCCTCTCAATTTAGATGTGATATTTGTTTACTTAAACAACAAATGTTTGGCCAAGGAACAAAATATTGGCAAAAAAAAAAGCAGAAAAAAACTTCACTGATCAATAAGTTTTCAATTACATCAATTTCCGTAGAATTGAATATTGAAAAAATTATCAGACTGAGTGTAATTACTTTTATGTGTGGGAGATAAAAAAATTGTTTGTGGTATGTATACTTAAAGAAATATGGATGTTTGTTAGGGTGAAAGTACTAATATGACATTTCTCACAATTAAAAAAAATAATCAAAATTGTCCATGTCGAGTTGAGAAACATTTCAGTATTAGCAATAAATAACCAGAAGTCTCTGTCGCGACTGAAGCTCTACTGGTTTGAACTCATAGCAAAGGAAGAGAAAAGTACTTAAGCAGCTATGATTTGAAACTTTACAACAGCAATAAGTAGAATAATGATCATTGATAAAGTCTCTTTACGTTCTTAGTGTAGTCTACTTGTGTGCCAAGTTATATTGAAATCAGACCAAAACTGTAGGAGGAGTAGCATTTTGAAACAATTTTACAGACATTTCTATTTTCAGTAACCACGGCAACACCGTTCATCGAAATCAAAAACCGATATACAGAATTATGTGTCTTAGTGTATTCTACTTGTGTGCCAAGTTATATTGAAATCAGACCAAAACTGTAGGAGTAGTAGCATTTTGAAAGAATTTCACAGAAATTTATATTCTTAGTAACCATGGCATTACTGTTCATTGAAATCAAAAACCGATACACAGAATTATGTATCTTAGTGTAGTCTACTTGTGTGCCAAGTTATATTGAAATCAGACCAAAACTGTAGGAGGAGTAGCATTTTGAAAAATTGTTTACAGACAGACAGACGGACAGACAGACAGACAGACAGACGGACGACGGACGCATTACTATCGCATAAGCTCTTCTGGTCTCTGACCAGTAGAGCTAAAAACACACAGCATTTTTTCTCTCTAATTCTTGATGTAGGCTACAAAACACATTAAATTTATTCATTTTACTAGATAAAAGTTGTACAGTATATCAAAATGTCACACATGATCAAACCTTGTAGACTTGTATTAGTTATTGGGGTTTTTTTTTGTTTTTTTTTGGTTTTTTTTCAAATTGATACAATATTATTTATAACATTTATCATTTCATTATATTATGGGTGCAGTTTTGTCTGGAAATGTATTTCTTTACTTAGTATGATGATTGTATCATTAATCAGAAGACTTAAAACATTTCAGAAACATGTACTTAAGTACAAAGAAATAACTCGAACAACCATTAGGTGGTGTGTGCCCAACCTGATTAATGCTTTACAGCAATTCAAATGTCTTTAATATTATACTGATATCAGATAAGTACGTTTATAGCTGAAAATCAGATCTCAGCAATAAAGAACAAAAAAGATCTAATGATACCTCCCATATCACCTCCTCCTTCAGCCATGACTGTTGATTATCCCATCTATGACAGTCTGCAAACCCAGAAAAAAAAATTGACATGTTCTTAATTAATAGTGTAAAAAAATGCATTTTGCCAACGAACAGTCAATAAATGTATAAGATTTGTTTAGTTAAGGTTGAGCTATGGATATCAGCCTAGACAGGAAGAGCATCTGACATAGACACTTAATTTTTCTATTTTAATTATAATTTGTTGTTACCTTTAGCTTTATAATACAAATGTAATAAATACAACTTTAGTAGCTAGTTTATAGGCCGCCAACATCTTTACCCTGTTTATCGATGATGAATGAATGTCAGAGGCGCTTGTTTCATACAGTAAGCTGTTTTACTAGCCTACTACATAATAACACGCGTGTAATGAGATACTCCTTGACATTAAACTTTCAAAACTTCAACAGGAGTCATCATGAACAGATAAATAATATTTTTTTTTTAAGTCAAACATATAAAAAGTGTGGCGAAAATTATCCAATATCGGTTTAATAACATTTTTTTTTAAATAAGATAATTTGGTTACGGCTAATATTTCGTTGCATATAAAGTTTAAAACATCATACCAAAACCAATTTCATACTCCTACTTTCGTTTTCAAGTTGCAATCATGGCGACAATAACTTCACTCGGAGTTCCTCGGATGACTCGTACCTCGCACATAACATGTTTGAATGGAGTGTAGCGGAGTCAGCCGAGGATTGCCGATTGCAATAACTTTGCGCGGAGTTATCGTTCTTTCTCAGTAATGGTAAAGTACGGAAAGCCACTCTAGCAAAGTCTCTTTGTCGGTTTGATATGATTAATGATATGAAAGGTTAATTAAGATTAGAAATCAATGCATTCGATAACAGTTTCAAGATGATAATAAGTTTCCTTTGAGGTTCTTTCAATAATATTTTAAACAAATTTGACCCAAAGAGCCTCATACCGAAGTCAAAATGTTAAAGGTCAAGGTCAGAAACTGATACATTGAAAATTATGACAGTTATTAAATTTATTTTATTCATTTTTCTTTCAATGACATTTTCTATCACAGATTGATTTGGCATAAAGCGACAC
>PRKT01000242.1:649595-669234 GCA_003671525.1 Saccostrea glomerata
GGGGGGGGGGGGGGGGGGGCACTGTGGAATCTTGCGCGGGGATCTACATGTACTCCCTCATTAAATCTAGATATTCCCCTCAAGTTTAGTTGTCTCTATGTGAAAATTTAACACTTAAAATAAACTGATAAAGGAAGCCTACAAGTTTGTAAATAAAAACAGAATAAAATCCCATTAAAGGAAAAAACTTCTTTTGTATTTTCTAAAAGATTAATGTCGAATCGAATTCATTACATATCAAACTCTCTCTCTCTCTCTCTCCCCTTACTTTTAAAAGTACCGTAAATTTTACTTAATACATATAATGGTCTACCGAATTTATTTTGTTGCGATGCTGCGTGTGGTGATATTCTATTACTAAAACAATTTTATTAATATTGTATGTGTGATTGGTTTTTTGTTTGTTTGTTTGTTTGCTTGTTTTTTTTTTCTTAGGAGGGGGGGGGGGGGGGGGGGGNNNGGGTCCAGAAAGCATTCCAGTGTTAAACATCTACGTACTTCTATACCCTGAGTGCATATATTTTTACAGTAAAAACACTTTGAGGAATGATGGTATTGCGACGATTGGGACTTTAAATCTCTTTGAAGTTCTTTGACCCTCCAAACATTCGCCTTAGAATCCAAGTACTAAAATAAAATATAAATACATTTTGTCCAATTTTATATTCTATTACTCTATAAAAAATACTAAAATTTCGATGTTAATTAATTGAAAATGTACATGCACATGCATGTAACGGTATAACTAAGCTGGTCGCTTTTCGATGCAATGTTATCAATCGGAGCTACAGCCACATGATTTATTGAACTTTTTGTATGCACAAAGTTACCTGAGTTTACAAATCACGTGATATATTGGAATACTAAACAGCTCGCAATGAGGTCAATGACATGTAAATACCCAGAAAACGGTCGACGTTTTGTACCTTTTTTTCAAAAAGTTAAAACCCCGAGCACAGGCTTGCCCAAAATTCTCCTTTAAATATGTTGTATTTCCAACAGTTCTACACCTTCTGTCCTTTTGAGAAATTTGGGCAAGAATGCGCTCACCATGTATTCCAGCTTTAAAGATCGGAATAACTTTGAATAACAATAGAAATTCATAAATTGCAGTGACCCCTCTTACAAAACACAGCCTCCTACTTCCTTCTTACTTACTTTTAATTCCTGTAATTTTGCAAAGTTGCGATTAAGACTTAGAAGAATTGCTATATTAATCTCATTATGCTACTTTCTTTACTTTATTTTTGCGCAATTTACTGGGGGCCACACTAAGTGCAATCATTCTTTCAGCATAAAATTTTTGACCACGTACATATTGTAAATTAATACCACACCAAAAAAAGTTCTTCTACAGTACACTGTATATTAAAATCAGACCAAAAGTGTAGGAGGAACAGCATTATGAACAAGAGGCCCATGGGCCACATCGCTCACCTGAGAAGCTTTGACCATACTATTCTTTTTTCCCTTGTGACCTATTGTGATCCAATGGTACCCCACGGGTCATAATTTGGATAATTAACCAGAAGTCTCTGTGGAGACTGAAGCTCTACTGGTTTGTACTTATAGCAAAGGAAGAGAAAAGTACTTAAGCAGATGGGAATTGAAACTTTACCACTGCAATAAATAGAATATTAAAGGTCTCTTTATGTTCTTAGTGACGTCTACCTGCATGTCTCATTATATTATAATCAGACTAAAACTGCATTATTTGGAGTAGCATTTTGAGAGTATTTAACAGAAATTTCTATTTTTATTAACCAAAGCAATAATGTTCATCGAAGTCAAAAACGGATACATAGAATTGTGTATCTTAGTTTAGTATTGTGTGCTAAGTTATATTGAAATCAGACAAAAACTGTAGGAGACGTAGCATTTTGAAAGAATTTCAAAGAAATTTCCATTTTTAGTAACAACGGCAGCACTGTTCATCGAAATCCAAAACTGATAAATAGAATAATGTATCTTAGTGTAGTCTACTTGTGTACCAAGTTATATTGAAATCAGACCAAAATTGTAGGAGGAGTAGCATTTTGAAAGAATTTCACAGAAATTTCTATTTTTCGTAACCACAGCAACACCGTTCATCGAAATCAAAAAGAAAATTTTATATCTTAGTGTAGTCTACTTGTGTGCAAAGTTATATTGAATTCAGACCAAAACAGTAGGAGGAGTAGCATTTTGAAGGAATTTCACAGAAAGAATGAGTGCACTTAAGCTATGAGAGTTGGATCCCGATGTTTTGCGCAAAATAAAATTCCAAAATTCATTAAAGTTATATTATATAGGTATTAAACAATATCTTAAGAGCAGGTTTTGGTATATTATATTACATGAAAGTATCAAATAATGCAGAGCGAAACTAGCTTTTGAGACGGGGGTCTAACAGTTTTGTCTCATTTCTATTGTTATTCATATGCATACCAGTTTTCAACGACTTTGTTTACATCGAGCCGCAACTTGGCCATTTTTCTTATTTGCACAGAATATGTATTTTAACTTAAACTTATACATATCCAAAGGACAATGTTGGCCAAGTTGCGGCTCATATCTAATTTTCAAAAAAATGTCCCCAAACTAGGGTCGAGATAGCTAGTAAATTAACCGGTCACTGAGCAACAACGATTGATATTATAATCACCTTTCTCACGTGACCTTCTGCTGTTCGATACGCTAACGCTTTCATTGAAAATTTCATTGTGTTTAAGTCTCTGTTGTGACATTATCTTTCGTACTTCCAACTTCAAACTATGGGAGATTTTTGCGCAAATTTTAATAGGGTTTGAAGATAATGTGTCTCTTATTTACATGTAACATTATGCTTTTCATTAGGGGTGTTTTGAAAGAATTCTGGTATTGACAGTGTCATTAGTAAGTACATGTATAGGCTTATGTTGCCTTTGTATAACGGTCTGCCGAGCGAGACATCTATCCCATCCCTTAACATTAGAATCATTTAATAATTGTGCACCATAAAATCAACACGATCTCTCTCTCTTTCTCTCTTCTCCGATTCAATTTGTAGTGCGAAAAAAGTCATATGTGCTAATGTTTACATTCCACAACCATGCGGTTTAAATGTCTCCGCCTATTTGTGAATACCTTATATTCGAAAGTGGTCCCGTCCAAATTTCCGGAATTTAAGGCTTTTACATGTTCTTTTTAATTACATTTTCTGTAATTATAGAAATATGTTTGACAAAAAATTCTAGAAATAAATATCAAAAGCATTTACTTGCACATTAATCATAGATTAATTTAGCGATATATTGTTATGTTAAGCTTAAAATGGGTAGCCGAAAAGGTTCCAAATGACGCACTTAAGTGCACTCATTCTTTCTATTTTTAGTAACCATGGCAACACCGTTCATCGAAATCCAAAACCAATACACAGAATTATGTATCTTAGTGTAGTCTACTTGTGTGCCAAATTATATTTAAATCAGACCAAAACTGTAGGACAAATAGCATATGGAAAGAATTTCACAGAAATTTCTATTTTTAGTAACCACGGCAACACCGTTCATCGAAATCCAAAACCGATACACAGAATTATGTATCTTAGTGTAGTCTACTTGTGTGCCAAGTTATATTGAAATCAGACCAAAACTGTAGGAGGAGTGGCATTATAAAGAATTTCACAGAAATTTCTATTTTTAGTAACAACGGCAACACCGTTCATCGAAATCCAAAACCGATACACAGAATTATGTATCTTAGTGTAGTCTACTTGTGTGCCAAGTTATATTGAAATCAGACCAAAACTGAAGGAGACAGACAAACAGACATACAGACAGACGGACAGAAGGATGGACGCCGGACGCATTACTATCGCATAAGCTCTTCTGGTCTCTGACCAGTAGAGCTAAAAATCTACACTACCCCAGGATGCTTCCACATAAATTTTAGCTATTCTGGCCCAGTAGTTCTTGAGAGGAATATTTTTAAAGTTTTTTCCTATATATTTCTATGTAAAACTTTGATTCCCTATTGTAGCCAAGCCCAACCCCTGGGGGATGATTTGAACACTAGAATCTACACTACCCTAGGATACTTCCATGTAAGTTTCAGCTTTTCTGGCCCAGTGGGTCTTGAGAAGAAGATTTTTAAAGATTTTTCCTATATATTTCTATGTAAAACTTTGATTCCCTATTGTGGCCCTGCCCAACCCCTGGGAGTCAACATTTGAACAATTTAGAATCTACACTACCCCAGGATACTTCAACATAAGTTTCAGCTTTCTGGCCCAGTCGGTCTTGAGAAGAAGATTTTTAAATTTGTTTCCTGTATATTTCTATGTGAAACTTTGATTCCCTATTGTGGCCCCGCCCAACCTTCGGGGGTCATAATTTGAACAAAGCTGAATCTACACTACCCCAGGATGCTTTCACATAAGTTTCAGCTTTTCTGGCCAAGTGGTTCTTGAGAAGAAGATTTTTTAATGACCCCACCCTATTTTTTTGTGTTAACAGCTGTAATTTTTACCCATCAATTTTAGTTCAATTTCCCCCTTCATATTGTGTTTTATCTTATGTACCTTTTCAGCAGCCCTCCTCATGAACTGCTTGGCTCTGAGGTCCCAGATGGCGGGCACAGTGACAACCCAGTACACGTCATCATATGTGAAGTCCTCCGTAGACTTTGTATCGAGTCGTTTCTGTAAGCTCTCCCGGAAAAACCGCATCACTGCAGCAAAGACATCAACAGCAGGCAGCTCCTTGTCCGTGATATCCTTGAGTTTTGTGCATTCATTGAGCTCCTAGCCAATGAAAGAAATTCAAAGTAATTAAATATTTATAATTTGTTTTGAGATTATAAATGTGAGATTCTAATGGGTAAAATATAGTAAAACTAAAATTTTTGCCTACATATGTGACAAGCAAAACATGGTTTATAGCAAATACTCTTGTAATGAATTTGCAATGTGATCGTACAGCAATGTGATTTTCATTCCCTGGGGATTTAAAACTGTTGCAAATAGAATAGAATAAACCCAGTTCCATTTATAATGAACTAAAATTGTTGGTTCCTGTACTTCGCTATAAACTGATACTCACAGCATTATTAAAGAGCTTCATTTTGAACTGCCTGAATAAGTAGTGTTTCTTTTGTTCTGAAGGATCCATGTCCACAAAATCTCTCTCTGCTTCATAACCAAAGCTGACGTAATCTTTACCGTTCGGTTTGATCAGTACTGTTGTAGGCGCCTTGCTAGTAATGGCCGTCCCACTGTTCCAAGTGTGTACAAAGATCTTGTTGCGATCTTTTTTGTAATCTGATCTAGTGCACAAGGCAAATCCTGATCCATAGGTACCAAAGTCAATGGCAGCTACTACCAAACGGTCATGTTTAATGGTCTGAAAATATGAGATTTGAATTAATTGAGAGTTTTAGAATAGAAGCTTTAGATTTTCAAGTTCATTGTATGAATGATCCCCCTTCATCCACAACCCCTTGTAAGTTGAAAAGAAGACAAATAAGATCAATATTTAAATGTTTTGATAAAGGGAAGTAATCTGCACAAAGAAATGTTCCTTTACATATAGAGAAACAAGAATTTTGCAATTGAGGAATTGTTTATTCCTTTTTTTTTTTAATGTTGTCAAAAATTTAATATCCCATTTTTAACCTTTATTTTTTTCCTTGGAATCATGGTAAAACAGAACATCTTATTCTCTTTTATCAAAAGCACTGAATGATGGAAATATAATGTATACATAATATACATATATTAGAGTTTCTTACCACTTCAACAACTTCTGCACCATCATTTTTCCAGACCTGAAAAGTATATGGAAGAAACACAGATGAAAAAGAGATGTTTGTGAAATACTTATGCCCCCCCCCCTCCCCCCCCCCCACCCTCCCCCCCCCCTGGACATACATGTGAAAAAATGAACAGAAACTGCAAATAATAATTAACTGTAATTTTTCACAAAATCTTTTTTAAAATACTTAAGTCCAAGGGGCATAACTTTAACAAATATTGCTCAATTCAACCCAAGACAGAACTTGACCCAGATATTCTTATGATAAATCTGAATACCAAAGTTCATTTCAGTATGTACATGTACAACCTCTGCAAAGAAAATGAATGGAAACTGAAAATTATTGGAGTTTTTCTAAGTCCAAGGGACATAACTCTGTCAAAAATTGCCTGATTGTACCAAAATACAACTTGACATAGATATTTTTATGATAAATCTGTATACCAAATTTCATTACAGTATGTGCAATCTCTGAAAAGAAAATGAACAGAAACTGCAAAGAATTTAGAAGTTTTATAAGTCTAATGGGCTTAACTCTGTCAAAAATTGCTCAATCATTTTGAAAACAAATCTAGACCTTAGTAGATATTCTTGTGATTAATCTATCAACCACCAAATTTCATTTCATTATGTGCAACCTCTGCAAAAAATGAGCACAATTTTGTTGGACTGACAGACAAACTGAAGTACTTACAGCACTTGGAGATCTGACATGGGTAGTCTTTTGTGGGTCTGCAGTTTTCTCCTGGAAAACAACAAAAGTTAGCATGAAAGAATGTACAATGTTGTGCACTGAAGTGATGTCAGTCTTTATATCAAATTAATATTGAACACATTTGGCAGTGTCATCATTATTTAAGAAAATTATAGCATTTTTCTATGAACTTTATGGACAATTAACCCTTGTATCTGCTTGTTGTAATATGATATTCACAATCACTAACATAAGCAAATTAAGTAGAAACAATTTTTATTACTAGCTATTGGTATTCTTTTTATAGGATATGTATTATGGATTGATCTTTTTCAATATATTTCCATATATCTATATATCCACATATAATCTACATCTACATGACATTATCATTGTATGTGTATGTGAAACAAAAACCTTTTTCTTCTTGGGCATCTTTTATTTTTTATCCTTAGGTCCAAAAAGATAAATTCAAATCTTAATGCACATCTACAGGTCAGTTGTGTACAAACAATTTTTTTTCTACGTTCCGGTATAAGAATGTAAGAGGAGCAACTCTGACAGTATTTGAATACTACCTTTACAGCTGAGGACTTTGTGAAGTTACTGTCACTGTAACGTTTGGTTCTGTGCCCCGTTTTGGCTGGTATACTCTCCTCCGTACTTTCACTGACCGCTGATCTCTGACGACCTGGGATGGACTCCCCCGTGGCACCTTTTGTCTTCTCGTGTGATGACGATTTTTTGGAGGGTCCATCATCCTCCTACACATGAAAAGTGGGTCAAATGTTTTAATAAAAACACATGACTAAATGAACTTAATAATTACGGTTCCCCTAAACAAAGCACGTAAAAGAGTTCAAATTCAGGGGCATAATACAGAATGGTCTCCTTATTATGATATTCATTTTGTCATAAGCAAATATCACAATACCAATTGCAAGATAATAAATTGAAATCCACAGTGTATTAATTCCTCAAACTGCAATCAATTCCAACATTCTTATCATTTCATTAAGGAAAAATGAATGAATTGAACACTTAATTTATTTGCATGTTTTTTTTTTTCAATTTAAGCAACATTTTGTTCCCTTTGAACTTTTCTTCTATGAATTAATGGATGGTGACGTGTGTTGAAGAAGAATTTATGCTTCTCAATGTCTAAAAACTAGGGATGTCAAATCGGTCAATTTTTAATACTCGGTTACTAGGACGTTTTTCCGATCGAGTACCCGGGTACTCGGTAAAAGTCTAAATAAATATGAACAAGTTACTGTAAACCAACTTTTATCGCATGCGAGAAATTTTCGCGAAGTTCGCGAGAACCTCGTTATCGCGAATATTTATCGCCGCAAACCGGTCCTTATAGTATATTGTTCAATTAAAAACAGATGCAAAAAGGCCTGATCGCGAAAAATAATCGTCGCGAACTAGTTTATCCCTGGTAAATCGTGAAATAAAGTCGTCGCGAATAAAAGTTGGTTTACAGTAATTGATAACTGTAAAAAAAAAATTGTAAACTCTTGTAGAAATAAAATCACATGGTCTGATTGGAGGTTTACCTGTAAATGTGTTGTAACAATTATGACCACTTTGTGCCCGACGGAGTTTAATCTAACATTTTTATTAAGTTCAATTTATTTATCTAATAAATACGAGAAATAAAATCATAAATGGTTCACAATGGTTTTGTTAAAAAATGTATATAATCTGTTCCCTAATTGTAATGTTTGATACGTTTGACGTCCGTGATAAGTTGTCAGAGCTACATGTACAGTATCAACTTGATGACAGAGCGGATTTACGATCTTTGTACACTTTTCGATCCTAGATTTCAGAAAATTACAAGACGGTATGTTGTAGTTTAGTGCAACGATGGACATAAGATTTTTAAAGCCTTTGCATTCAACCATTTGAATTAATTGGCACGTAACCAAACGCATCCATATCAACATTCGCACGTGCAATATCGTCTGTCTCTTTCTTCAAGAATTTACGGCTTCTGGAGGACAAAATTATCTAATTTATTTAAACATAATAGACCTTAAACGATATTCAATGAAAACAAATAATTAGAGCAAACTAAACATAAGGGTAGAAGACAACCGAAAGTGAGAAAAGCCAGGTAGGTTGCAGGTGCTTGGTCACGGTAATTACTGTTTAAACACCGCCACAGGCGATAACGGTCATTTAGAGGCACATGAAACCCTAATTACTGTAGGTACAAGTGTAATGAACATTTTACGTTTCAACATCAATGTTTTAATGCATTAATAAATAAGCTTATAAATATATAAAAATATACATCCGAGTAACCGAGTACCGATTTTAGTATTCGATACTCGGACGTTCGATCGAGTACCCGGTTAACCGGGTACTCGTTGACATCCCTACTAAAAACCTATTTTACTTATGTACAATAGTAAGTGTCCTAGGAAACTGTGCAATAAATCTTATTACATGTCCATCATGACCATGTATTGCAATTACCATTTATCACACAACATATATACACTATAAAGTAGATTACACATGTGCATGTATATATTTCAACATATATACACTATAAAGTAGATTACACATGTACATGTATATATTTCATTCTTAGGACTATAGTCTTATAGCTGTCACACATGTATTCATTATGACTTCACCTACTGTACTGACCTGACCCAGAGAATGGAAATCTTTAAGGAGCTAACTATATGTACTGTTATATATTGAAATATGAACAAGTTTTGTAAACATAAAACAGAAATGAAAACATTTGTCTCATTTGTGTCATTTAAAGACTCATTACTTTTGAAATGAAATATCAATTTGTTGTGATAAGACTGTTTCAGTACAATGTATGTGTACTAGCTTATAATGGATGGGAATATTTAACAGTCATGGATCTAGAATTAAGTATAGAGGTTGATAGGGTTGCAATATTCTTCCAATCAAAAAATTGAAATTGACTGGTATTTGTCTGATATTAAGTAAAAAATTGAATCAAAATGGGAGAAAAGTAATACATGTATTAATATAAAGATGAGGTGTTTCAGCCTCCAGTAGCCATGAGTTGAATCTACATTATACAGGGGAAAAGGCAAAGGAAGTTCTACATTATACAGAGGAGAAAGAAGGGGGTGTCTACACACAGAGTACATTGTATACCCATATCAAAAGATATTTTGTATCAAATTTGGTTGACAAATTGAAATTGGCCTAATGATTCTGGAAAAATGGATGAAAATGTAAAAAGTAAACAAAAGTAAACAACGAAAGTCCAAGAGATGACTGACAAACTACAAGCAAAGAGCAGTGGAGTCTTGCTTACAGTTACAGTATAGGGCTTAAATGAATATTTTTTTACATGAACGCTTTAAGTGCATTAATCAATATTCTTACCTTTCCTGGTTTATTTCCCATAGTTACAAAAACATAGTTTCCACTTCAAGTTCTATAAAAGACATAAATACTACATGTAATACCAAACATTTAATCAAATATTAAAGAAATTATATCATGTTACATGTATAAAAAACAAGATCACCTTACATTGCTTTGCGGTATACATTAAAAATAACTGCCTAAAACTGTGCATGTTTGATGAATATAAATAAGTACTATAATTATTCCAGGTTCTCAAATACATTGAAATTTATGTAAATTCAATGAGAAGGGGACAATTAAGAAATAAGAAGCCCATGGGCCATAATGCTCACCTGAGCCAATATACCTCGGCTATTTTTCATCAGATTTTGTCTCCTATATGTTCCTAATAGATAGTTTTCGATTGACCTAAAGTTACCTCCCGTTGGTCGCCATATTGGAGGTCGACTTGGTGAGTTTTCCTCTTTGTCTCACCAAGTTTAAGAAAATATTTGGTGGAAAATATTTATCAAATAATTTTTTTTAAATAAAGGAGGCTTCCAAAAATTTATATACTTCAGAAAAATAATGATTCCTAATTCAAAATCGCAAATATAAAAATTTAAATTTGGTTGAACAATGAAGGAATATGGGCATTTGGACCTCCAGTATGGCGGCCAATGGGGGGTAACTTTTGCTAAATTTAGGTCAATCGAAAACTATGTGATATATGCAAAGTAAAACTTTGAACCCCCTGTTGTAGCTTAACACCCTCATGATTTAAATCTTTTATATCTGAAAATGCTTCCATATTTGTGTGATTCATGTGATTTATCAGGACTTTGCTGTTTTAAATTGTGGTCCTATCCTAACCCTGGAGGTCATTGGGATAGAAATTTGAACAAACTTGAATATACAATACCTGAGAATGCTTCTACATCAATATGAATAATCAATGCTCTGTTGTTCTTGAGAAGACTTCTTCCCCCCATTTAATTAGCATGCATTCCAGAGGCGTAATAAAAAAAAATAACCATGTTGGGGATTTGGGTCAAAGTGTTGAAAGACTGTTTAGTTAAACCTTCAGTCCTTCACTAAACAAAATTCTGTCATTAATGTAGAGCGGTGAATATTTCTCAATTACAAAATTCCATTGTTAATACTTATTATGCTATAGATTTCTTAATCTAAGAATGGCACCTTAGCTTCGGCTTATGTTCTACTTTCGGTTTGACACATGTACGAATTACTCACTACCAGGAACTGACATAATTAAAAATCATTATATTTATAGAATTTTTGAGTGCATTATATAAAATATTGGGTCCTTATCTAAAGAAATTGACAAATGTACAAGCAAATGAAAGTAAACTCGAGTCTAGAAAAAATAACCCACCTTAGCTGACCCGGAAGACAGATGATCATGTTGGACAGGGTAAAAATAGAACACGGTAGGCCTATTTGTTTCCATAGTTTCTAACATTTGGTTGTAAAAGGGGGAAAGGATTCTTAAATAACGAATTCTTCCTACTATGCTATCATATTTGTTGATATTATATATGTACACCGAAATATTCTATTATTCAATGTCAATATTTTCGGCATTGGGTAATATTGGGAAACAGTATTGACAGATACTATTATATTGGCATTTAATCTTTGTCTGACTTACTAGGCCTAATATGACTTTAGAGAGATTTGTCAATCAACACATACAGCTTCTTGAAAAAGAACGAGAAGCAGAGATAGAAGAAACCAGGTGAGAACTTGGTATTGAACTTGAAGTTATTCTCAGTTTCCCCATCCAAACCCGAATTTCCTCTTTAAAGGTCCAGCGTTTCAACAAGAGTTTTCTTATTGACATCGACATAAACTGATGTTTTGTGATAGCTACATACTTTTGGTAATGACCGATTATTCCGAAATATCAGACGCTTTCCAGGCAAGTCAAATATCAAAATCGTTAAAAAAAGGCCTGGAAAGATATATCCTGGCGTATTGTATTTTCGACCCATTTAGATGTAATTTATTAATTTATAGCAAACTTCATAGAAGCTGAAAAACTACGGGCTTAAAATGTTAGCATATGTGTCTATGAATAAAATTATATAACCCAAACTCCAGTTTTGTGTTTATTTTATTTATATGCCATAATATGGAGAGGGTGCATTTTTACCTACAAAAATATTAGCATCTTGTGTTTTCGACCTAAATATAGAATCAACGACCAAACAGTATTGGCTTTAAGTATCTGTTGGATATTCCAAACAATAAAATTACGATTGTGTGTCTTTCAAAAAAACATTGAACAAGTTGCATATTTCGGTTGTAAATACATTGATTCGTTGGTTGAACCCATCTGTCAGGAGCTGTGCATTTCCAAAAAAATTCAATGAAATTACGTTGCTTTTTTCAGTTAAAATCTGTAAGAAAGTGTCCAGATCTAAGGGAGAAAAACAATCGTTTGGTCCACCCATTCATTTCAATATACATGCG
Organism: Saccostrea glomerata; assembly: GCA_003671525.1. NCBI lineage: Eukaryota > Metazoa > Mollusca > Bivalvia > Ostreida > Ostreidae > Saccostrea > Saccostrea glomerata. The sequence continues at coordinate 661,914 of PRKT01000242.1, forward strand.
TCTCTTTGACAGAGATCTTAATTTTCTTTCGGCAAAATGTCAAAAAAATTTCTTTATAATTAACCGATTACGGCTTTGATTAATCAACAGATAAATTGTACATTAGTAAAAAGACTAGAATTTCTGACATCTGACTAAAACCATGGAGGGAATTCAGTTGAATTAATTATTTTGGGTATTTTCACTACATTTGTGCTTGAAAGGTATTTTTCCAAGTGTAGCAACCGAAAATAATGTTCTTCCGTGCGGTATCTGCGCGGGAAGCAGATTGGGAAAAATAGGTCGAAAATACAATACGGTTGAAAATAGGATACGAGACGATACCGGTATATCTATATTACTAGTATATGCATTGTGAATTCAACTTGTATTATGTGTCATGTATGTTCATATCACATGCAGTGCATGAACCACAGTTGTTATTTCATCACTCATCAAGTAGTTACTAATTTACAGGCATCTAAATGAGAGTTTACCACCTAAAGAGCTGCAGAGACGAGGTGTTTGCTTATTGAAGCTCCGCATAAAGACACGTCGTACTGGCTTCTATGGGAGAACGGTCATCGTATTTGAACCTGGAGGTGGAAATCAAGAGTTACCTGCTCACAATCTTTCACCAGGTACATGTAGGGTATATAGAACATCAATTGCACACAAACATGCATTTTTGGATAACTTTTAATAAAGGAGGAGGAGAAGGAGCTTTGACAAGAAAATATAAAATCTTATAACTCTGAAAATCTTAATTTATCGTTATGTGGTATAGAGCAAGAAAACTATTGAGAAATGGTGTTAAAATTGTGAAGTTTATGACCCCCTCAGCCTGGAATGCAAGTTTCAGTACTCAGAGTGACTATGATATTTACATTGAAAAATTATCAAACGTTTATCTTTTATAAATTTAAAGTCATTCTTATTCCAGACCTTTATATGAAAATGTTGCATTGTAGTTCTGTAAAAATAATTTATACATGCAAAGTCTATATGAAATAAACAAGGCATGTAAATTTTATTATGATTTATCATTATAATAGGGGGTATGTTTTTATGTAAATTACTTTATGTTGCCCTTCCTTTTGACAGGTGATATAGTGGGTTTGAACGCCAGCTCTGCTCCCCCTGGGGAGGAGGGTCTGGGGTCAGGCATCGTCACTCACGCAGGGAAGTCTGCTATCAGTGTGGCATTTGATGAGAAGGAGGATTTGTTCAGCCTGAATGAGGATGACCAGTATAAACTCACCAAGCTAGCAAACGATGTCACCTACAAAAGACTGAAAAAGTGAGAGGAAAATAACTTACCACAATTTGTACATGTAATTGAAAGTTTTTCTTTAATAATATTAAATGACATGATAATTATAGTGATTTAAATTAGTCTTTTGTGTCTATGCAAAATGGATAATAATGCTATTTTTATTCTTTTTCTGCATTTAGTGCATTGAATAATCTGAAGAAGGGAGATTTTGGTGTGTCAAGTAAACTTGTTAATGTGTTGTTTGGGGAAACAGACCTTTCTCCTCCTTTTATTCCTAAAGGTTTGTACCATTTTGAAAACAAACAGTGTATCTGAAATTTATTGTTTTGTAAAAATGAAATTATTTATAATAAATGTTATTCTAACAATAATGTTTTAAAAAGTGCAACAAAACACCTGATAAATAATAGATGGATTGTAGTATTGATATTTCCTCCCTTACAATAGTAAAAAAAAAAGTTTGCTTCAAGATACACTGTATACACTTGTTTCATAATCTTAGTTATTTGTGATGCTAGATAAATACTTGGTTAATAACCAGTTATTCATGATTACAGATACACAATTAATGCATAACCAGTATAATTCCAGATGTACACTTGGTTAATAACCAGTTATTTATGATTCCAGATGTACACTTGGTTAATAACCAGTTATTTATGATTACAGATGAACACTTGGTTAATGACCAGTTATTTATGATAACAGATGTACACTTAGTAAATAACCAGTTATTTATGATTACAGATGTACAATGTACACTTGGTTAATAACCAGTTATTTATGATTTCAGATGTACACTAGGTTCATAACCAGTAACTAAAATTGTTGGTTCCTGTACTTCGCTATACACTGATACTCACAGCATTATTAAAGAGCTTCATTTTGAACTGCCTGAATAAGTAGTGTTTCTTTTGTTCTGAAGGATCCATGTCCACAAAATCTCTCTCGGCCTCATAACCAAAGCTGACGTAGTCTTTCCCATTCGGTTTGATCAGTACTGTTGTAGGCGCCTTGCTAGTAATGGCTGTCCCACTGTTCCAAGTGTGTACAAAAATCTTGTTGCGATCTTTTTTGTAATCTGATCTAGTGCACAAGGCAAATCCTGATCCATAGGTACCAAAGTCAATGGCAGCTACTACTAAACGGTCATGTTTAATGGTCTGAAAATATGAGATTTGAATTAATCGAGAGTTTTAGAATAGAAGCTATAGATTTTCAAGTTCATTATGTATGAATGATCCCCCTTCATCCATAACCCCTTGTAAGTTGAAAAGAAGACAAATAAGATCAATATTTAAATGTTTTGATAAAGGGAAGTAATCTGCACAAAAGAAATGTTCCTTTACATATAGAGAAACAAGAATTTTGCAATTGAGGAATTTTTTTTTCCTTTTTTTTTAATGTTGTCAAAAATTTAATATCCCATTTTTCACCTTTATTTTTTCCTTGGAATCATGGTAAAACAGAACATCTTATTCTCTTTTATCAAAAGCACTGAATGATGGAAATATAATGTATATACATAATATACATATATTAGAGTTTCTTACCACTTCAACAACTTCTGCACCATCATTTTTCCAGACCTGAAAACTGCAAATAATAATTAACTGTAATTTTTCACAAAATCTTTTTAAAAAATACTTAAGTCCAAGGGGCATAACTCTATCAAATATTGCTCAATTCAACCCAAGACAGAACTTGACCCAGATATTCTTATGATAAATCTGAATACCAAAGTTCATTTCAGTATGTACATGTACAATCTCTGCAAAGAAAATGAATGGAAACTGAAAATTATTGGAGTTTTTTTAAGTCCAAGGGACATAACTCTGTCAAAAATTGCCTGATTGTACCAAAATACAACTTGACATAGATATTCTTATGATAAATCTGTATACCAAATTTCATTACAGTATGTGCAATCTCTGAAAAGAAAATGAACAGAAACTGCAAAGAATTTAGAAGTTTTATAAGTCCAAGGGGCTTAACTCTGTCAAAAATTGCTTAATCATTTTGAAAACAATTCTAGACCATAGTAGATATTCTTATGATTAATCTATCAATAAGGATGTGCGATTTTATCGGTATACCGGTATATTGCGATTTTTTGTTGCGTGATACGTATCGTGATACAGAGCTCTAAATACCGGTCTTTAGGTACATATTATAAAATCCAAAAATTATTCATTTATTTGTTCAATCTTTCAAATTTCAATTCCAGCAAGTATAAAAAATGATTAAAAAGTGGAAAGAACGGCATCTTACCGTCCAAACATAATTGATTTTGTATGCATAAAAATTTCAAGAAAGTAAAATTTTGTTTTTCTAGCATATTTTTTAGAAAAATAATGACTTTTCATATAAAATCATTGTAAAAACTGCTTATAAGAATATTATGATATTATCGTGATATTGTGGGGAAAAAATCGTGATATATCGCGATATGAAATTTTTGGCGATACCCATCCCTATCTATCAACCACCAAATTTCATTTCATTATGTGCAACCTCTGCAAAAAATGAACACAATTTTGTTGGACTGACAGACAAACTGAAGTACTTACAGCACTTGGAGATCTGACATGGGTAGTCTTTTGTGGGTCTGCAGTTTTCTCCTGGAAAACAACAAAAGTTAGCATGAAATAATGTACATGTACAATGTTGTGCACTGAAGTGATGTCAGTCTTTATATCAAATTAATATTGAACACATTTGGCAGTGTCATCATTATTTAAGAAAATTAAAGCATTTTTCTATGAACTTTATGGACAATTAACCCTTGTATCTGCTTGTTGTAATATGATATTCACAATCACTAACATAAGCAAATTAAGTAGAAACAATTTTTTTACTAGCTATTGGTATTCTTTTTATAGGATATGTATTATGGATTGATCTTTTTCAATATATTTCCATATATCTAAATATCCACATATAATCTACATCTACATGACATTATCATTGTATGTGTATGAGAAACAAAAACCTTTTTCTTCTTGGGCATCTTTTATTTTCGATCCTTAGGTCCAAAAAGATAAATTCAAATCTTAATGCACATCTACAGGTCAGTTGTGTACAAACAATTTTTTTTTCTACGTTCCGGTATAAGAATGTAAGAGGAGCAACTCTGACAGTATTTGAATACTACCTTTACAGCTGAGGACTTTGTGAAGTTACTGTCACTGTAACGTTTGGTTCTGTGCCCCGTTTTGGCTGGTATACTCTCCTCTGTACTTTCACTGACCGCTGATCTCTGACGACCTGGGATGGACTCCCCCGTGGCACCTTTTGTCTTCTCGTGTGATGACGATTTTTTGGAGGGTCCATCATCCTCCTACACATGAAAAGTGGGTCAAATATTAAAAAAAACAACACATGACTAAAGCCCATGAAACTTAATAATTACGGTTCCCCTAAACAAAGCATGTAAAAGAGTTCATATTTAGTGGTATGATACAGTAAGATCTCCTTTGATATTATGAAACTCATTTTGTTATTAGAAAATATCACAATACCAATTGCAAGATAATAAATTGAAATCCACAGTGTATTAATTCCTGAAATTGCAATCAATTCCAAAATTCTTATCATTTCATCAAGGAAAAATGAATGAATTGAACACTTAATTTATTTGCATGTTTTTTTTTTTTTTCAATTTAAGCAACATTTTGTTCCCTTTGAACTTTTCTTCTTTGAATTAATGGATGGTGACCTGTGTTGAAGAAGAATTTATTCTTCCTAATGTCTAAAAATCTATTTTACTTATGTACAATAGTAAGTGTCCTAGGAAACTGTGCAATAAATCTTATTACATGTCCATCATGACTACGTATTGCAATTACCATTTATCACACAACATATATACACTATAAAGTAGATTACACATGTACATGTATATATTTCATTCTTAGGACTAGTCTTATAGCTGTCACACATGTATTCATTATGACTTCACCTACTGTACTGACCTGACCCAGAGAATTGAAATCTTTAAGGAGCTAACTATATGTACTGTTATATATTGAAATATGAACAAGTTTTGTAAACATAAAACAGAAATGAAAACATTTGTCTCATTTGTGTCATTTAAGACTCATAACTTTTGAAATGAAATATCAATTTGTTGTGATAAGACTGTTTCAGTACAATGTATGTGTACTAGCTTATAATGGATGGGAATATTTAACAGTCATGGATCTAGAATTAAGTATAGAGGTTGATAGGGTTGCAATATTCTTCCAATCAAAAAATTGAAAATGACTGGTATTTGTCTGATATTAAGTAAAAAATTGAATCAAAATGGGAGAAAAGTAATACATGTATTAATATAAAGATGAGGTGTTTCAGCCTCCAGTAGCCATGAGTTGAATCTACATTATACAGGGGAAAAGGCAAAGGAAGTTCTACATTATACAGAGGAGAAAGAAGGGGGTGTCTACACACAGAGTACATTGTATACCCATATCAAAAGATATTTTGTATCAAATTTGGTTGACAAATTGAAATTGGTCTAATGATTCTGGAAAAATGGATGAAGATGTAAAAAGTAAACAAAAGTAAACAACGAAAGTCCAAGAGATGACTGACAAACTACAAGCAAAGAGCAGTGGAGTCTTGCTTACAGTTACAGTATAGGGCTTAAATGAATATTTTTTTACATGAACGCTTTAAGTGCATTAATCAATATTCTTACCTTTCCTGGTTTATTTCCCATAGTTACAAAAACATAGTTTCCACTTCAAGTTCTATAAAAGACATAAATACTACATGTAATACCAAACATTTAATCAAATATTAAAGAAATTATATCATGTTACATGTATAAAAAACAAGATCACCTTACATTGCTTTGCGGTATACATTAAAAATAATTGCCTAAAACTGTGCATGTTTGATGAATATAACTAAGTACTATAATTATTCCAGGTTCTCAAATACATTGAAATTTATGTAAATTCAATGAGAAGGGGACAATTAAGAAATAAGAAGCCCATGGGCCATAATGCTCACCTGAGCCAATATACCTCTGCTATTTTTCATCAGATTTTGTCTCCTATATATTCCTAATAGATAGTTTTCGATTGACCTAAAGTTACCTCCTGTTGGTCGCCATATTGGAGGTCGACTCGGTGAGTTTTCCTCTTTGTCTTACCAAGTTTAAGAAAATATAGCAGAAATATTTGGTGGAAAATATTTATTAAATAATTTTTTTTAAATAAAGGAGGCTTCCAAAAATTTATATACTTCAGAAAAATAATGATTCCTTATTCAAAATCACAAATATAAAAATTTAAAATTGGTTGAACAATGAAGGAATATGGGCATTTGGACCTCCAGTATGGCGGCCAACGGGGGTAACTTTTGCTAAATTTAGGTCAATCGAAAACTATGTGATATATGCAAAGTAAAACTTTGAACCCCCTGTTGTAGCTTAACACCCTCATGATTTAAATCTTTTATATCTGAAAATGCTTCCATATTTGTGTGATTCATGTGATTTATCAGGACTTTGCTGTTTTAAATTGTGGTCCTATCCTAACCCTGGAGTAGTCGTAGTAGATCTATTCAGGTAAAAAAATCAATGAGGCCCAGGGGCCACAGCGCTCACCTGAGCACATCGGGCTTGAATTTACTCCCCCCCCCTCCAGGCGTTCATCATTTGAACAAACTAGAATCTACACTGCCTGAGGATGATTCCATATAAATATCACTAATCATAGATTTGAAGTACTTGAAAAGAAGATTTAAAAGGTTTCCCTATATATCCCTATGTAAAACTTGGGTTGGCCATTTTGGCCCCACCCTAGCCACGGGGGTCATGATTTGAACAAACTTGAGTCTACACTACCTGAGGATGATTGCACATGAGTTTCATCTTTCCTGGCCCAGTGGATCTTCAGAAGGATTTTTAAAGATATTTCCTATATATTCCTATGTAAAACTTGGGTCAGCCATTTTGGCCCCACCCTTGCCCCGGGGGTCATGATTTGAACAAATTTGAATCTACACTACCTGAGGATGATTCCACATGAGTTTCATCTTTCCTGGCCCAGTGGTTCT
>PRKT01000242.1:673701-692640 GCA_003671525.1 Saccostrea glomerata
AGAGATCTTAATTTTCTTTCGGAAAAATGTCATAAAAAAAATCTTTGTAATTAACCGATTAAGACTCTGATTAATCAACAGATAAAATTTGCATTAATAAAAAGACTAGAATTTCTGACATCGGGCTTAAACCATCGGGGGAATTCCGTTGAATAAATTATTTTAGGTATTTTTACTACAAGTGTGCTTCAGAGATATTTTTCCAAATGTAGAAACCGAAAATAATGTTCTCCCGCGCGGTATCTGCACGGGAAGCAGATTGGAAAAAATAGGTCGAAAATACAATACGGTCGAAAACAGGATATGAGACGATATATCTAGGCCTATATTACTATTATATGCATTGTGAATTCAACTTGTATTATGTGTCATGTATGTTCATATCACATGCAGTGCATGAACCACAGTTGTTATTTCATCACTCATCAAGTAGTTACTAATTTACAGGCATCTAAATGAGAGTTTACCACCTAAAGAGCTGCAGAGACGAGGTGTTTGCTTATTGAAGCTCCGCATAAAGACACGTCGTACTGGCTTCTATGGGAGAACGGTCATCGTATTTGAACCTGGAGGTGGAAATCAAGAGTTACCTGCTCATAATCTTTCACCAGGTACATGTAGGGTATATAGAACATCAATTGCACACAAACATGCATTTTTGGATAACTTTTAATAAAGAAGGAGGAGAAGGAGCTTTGACAAGAAAATATAAAATCTTATAACTCTGAAAATCTTAATTTATCGTTATGTGGTATAGAGCAAGAAAACTATTGAGAAATGGTGTTAAAATTGTGAAGTTTATGACCCCCTCAGCCTGGAATGCAAGTTTCAGTACTCAGAGTGACTATGATATTTACATTGAAAAATTATCAAACGTTTATCTTTTATAAATTTAAAGTCATTCTTATTCCAGACCTTTATATGAAAATGTTGCATTGTAGTTCTGTAAAAATAATTTATACATGCCAAGTCAATGTGAAATAAACAATGCATGTAAATTTTATTATGATTTATCATTATAATAGGGGGTATGTTTTTATGTAAGTTTCTTTATGTTGTCCTCCCTTTTGACAGGTGATATAGTGGGTTTGAATGCCAGCTCTGCTCCCCCTGGGGAGGAGGGTCTGGGGTCAGGCATCGTCACTCACGCAGGGAAGTCGGCTATCAGTGTGGCGTTTGATGAGAAGGAGGATTTGTTCAACCTGAATGAGGACGACCAGTATAAACTCACCAAGCTAGCAAACGATGTCACCTACAAAAGACTGAAAAAGTGAGAGGAAAATAACTTACCACAATTTGTACATGTAATTGAAAGTTTTTCTTCAATAATATTAAATGACATGATAATTATAGTGATTTAAATTAGTCTTTTGTGTCTATGCAAAATGGATAATAATGCTCACGTACTATTTTTATTCTTTTTCTGCATTTAGTGCATTGAATAATCTGAAGAAGGGAGATTTTGGTGTGTCAAGTAAACTTGTTAATGTGTTGTTTGGGGAAACAGACCTTTCTCCTCCTTTTATTCCTAAAGGTTTGTACCATTTTGAAAACAAACAGTGTATCTGAAATTTATTGTTTTGTAAAAATGAAATTATTTATAATAAATGTTATTCTAACAATAATGTTTTAAAAAGTGCAACAAAACACCTGATAAATAATAGATGGATTGTAGTATTGATATTTCCTCCCTTACAATAGTAAAAAAAAAAGTTTGCTTCAAGATACACTGTATACACTTGTTTCATAATCTTAGTTATTTGTGATGCTAGATAAATACTTGGTTAATAACCAGTTATTCATGATTACAGATACACAATTAATGCATAACCAGTATAATTCCAGATGTACACTTGGTTAATAACCAGTTATTTATGATTCCAGATGTACACTTGGTTAATAACCAGTTATTTATGATTACAGATGAACACTTGGTTAATGACCAGTTATTTATGATAACAGATGTACACTTAGTAAATAACCAGTTATTTATGATTACAGATGTACAATGTACACTTGGTTAATAACCAGTTATTTATGATTTAAGATGTACACTAGGTTAATAACCAGTTATTTATGGTTACAGATGTACAATTGGTCAATAATCAATTATTTATGGTTAACAGATGTGCACTTGATTAATAACCAGTTATTTATGATTACAGATGTACACTTGGTTAATAACCAGTTATTTATAATTACAGATGAACACTTGGTTAATGACCAGTTATTTATGATAACAGATGTACACTTAGTAAATAACCAGTTATTTATTATTACAGATGTACAATGTACAATTGGTTAATAACCAGTTATTTATGATTTCAAATATACACTAGGTTAATAACCAGTTATTTATGGTTACAGATGTACAATTGGTCAATAATAAATTATTTATGGTTGCAGATGTGCACTTGATTAATAACCAGTTATTTATGATAACAGATGTACACTTGGTTAAAAACCAGTTATTTATGATTTCATATATACACTTGGTTAATAACCAGTTATTTATGATTACAGATGTACACTTGATTAATAACCAGTTATTTATGATTTCATATATCTATACACTTGGTTAATAACCAGTTATTTATAATTACAGATGTACACTTGGTTAATAACCAGTTATTTATGATAACAAATGTACACTTAGTAAATAACCAGTTATTTATTATTACAGATGTACACTTGGTTAATAACCAGTTATTTATGATTTCATATATACACTTGGTTAATAACCAGTTATTTATAATTCCAGATGTGCACTTGATTAATAACCAGTTATTTATGGTTACAGATGTACACTTGGTTAATAACCAGTTATTTATGATTACAGATGTACACTTAGTTAATAACCAGTTATTTATGATTACAGATGTACACTTGGTTAATAACCAGTTATTTATGGTTACAGATGTACACTTGGTTAATAACCAGTTATTTATGGTTACAGATGTACACTTGGTTAATAATCAGTTAGACAAATCACAACAGGATGCTGTTCAGTTTGCGCTTGCTCAGCCAGAGGTAGCTATTGTTCATGGTCCACCAGGCACAGGGAAAACTACAACTGTCATAGAAATCATTATCCAGGCCATTAAACATGGCAACAAGGTCAGTAAAATAGAGCAGTATAAGGTCAGTCAAACAGGGCAACAAGGTCAGTAAAAAAGAGCAGTATAAGGTCAGTCAAACAGGACAAAAAGGTCAGTCAAACAGGGCAACAAGGTCAGTCATACAGGACAACAAGGTCAGTCAAACAGGGCAACAAGGTCAGTCATACCTACAACAAGGTCAGTCAAACAGGACAACAAAGTCAATCAAACAGATCAACAAGGTCAGTCGTACAGGAAAACAAGGTTAGTCATAGAGGGTAATAAGGTCAGTCATACAGGGCAATAAGGTCAGTCATACAGGACAACAAGGTCATTCAAACAGGACAACGATTTCAGTTAAACAGGGGATCAAGGTCAGTCATACAGGACAACAAGGTCAGTCAAACAGGGCAACAAGGTCAGTCATACAGGACAACAAGGTCAGTCAAACAGGGCAACAAGGTCAGTCATACCTACAACAAGGTCAGTCAAACAGGACAACAAAGTCAATCAAACAGATCAACAAGGTCAGTCGTACAGGAAAACAAGGTTAGTCATAGAGGGTAATAAGGTCAGTCATACAGGGCAATAAGGTCAGTCATACAGGACAACAAGGTCATTCAAACAGGACAACGATTTCAGTTAAACAGGGGATCAAGGTCAGTCATACAGGACAACAAGGTCAGTCAAACTGGGCAACAAGGTCAGTCATACAGGACAACAAGGTCAGTCATACAGGGCAACAAGGTCAGTCATACCTACAACAAGGTCAGTCAAACAGGACAACAAAGTCAATCAAACAGATCAACAAGGTCAGTCGTACAGGAAAACAAGGTTAGTCATAGAGGGTAATAAGGTCAGTCATACAGGGCAATAAGGTCAGTCATACAGGACAACAAGGTCATTCAAACAGGACAACGATTTCAGTTAAACAGGGGATCAAGGTCAGTCATACAGGACAACAAGGTCAGTCAAACTGGGCAACAAGGTCAGTCATACAGGACAACAAGGTCAGTCATAGAGGGCAACAAGGTCAGTCTAACAATGCAACAAGGTCAGTCATAGAGGGTTATAAGGTCAGTCATACAGGACAACAAGGTCAGTCAAACAGGGGATCAAGGTCAGTCATACAGGACAACAAGGTCAGTCAAACAGGGCAACAAGGTCAGTCAAACAGGGCATCAAGGTCAGTCATACAGGAAAACAAGGTTAGTCATAGAGGGCAACAAGGTCAGTCAAACAGGACAACAAGGTCAGTCATACCGTACAACAAGGTCAGTCAAACAGGACAACAAAGTCAATCAAACAGATCAACAAGGCCAGTCGTACAGGAAAACAAGGTTAGTCATAGAGGGTAATATGGTCAGTCATACAGGGCAATAAGGTCAGTCATACAGGACAACAAGGTCAGTCAAACAGGACAACGATTTCAGTTAAACAGGGGATCAAGGTCAGTCATACAGGACAACAAGGTCAGTCAAACTGGGCAACAAGGTCAGTCATACAGGACAACAAGTTCAGTCATAGAGGGCAACAAGGTCAGTCTAACAATGCAACAAGGTCAGTCATAGAGGGTTATAAGGTCAGTCATACAGGACAACAAGGTCAGTCAAACAGGGAAACAAGTTAAGTCATACAGGACAACAAGGTCAGTCATACAGGGCAACAATGTCAGTCAAATAGGGAAACAAGGTCAGTTATACAGGACAACAAGGTCAGCCATACAGGACAACAAGGTCAAGCAAACAGGACAACGATTTCAGTTAAACAGGGGATCATGGTCATGAAGTCTAAATATCATACAAAAAGGCAACAAGAACTGTCAAACAAGGTCATGCAGTCAAAAAATCAGTCAAAGAGGGCAACAAGATATGTCAAACAAGGTCACAAAGTATAAAGATCAGTCAAACAAAGCAACAAGGACATGTAGTCAAATGGTCGGTCAAACAGGGCAACAAGATACTGGTATGTCAAACAAGGCAACAAGGTCTTGAAGTCTAACGATCAGACGAAAAGGGCAACAAGGCTAGAGGTCATCCTCCACTCTAAGATATAAAAGCTTGGTTTTGGTAAATAAAAGACTCTGTTTTGAACACTTACTCTTTCATCATCTTTGAGACCATAATGCATAAAACTTTTAGAAACTTGCTGACTTTTATTCAAAGAAACTCTCTTGTGGTTATTTTTTTTTCATGGTTTCTATTGAATAAAAACATCGACAAAATACTGGTGCATTGTATAATTTACCTCCTTGATGCAAATTCAGATAAAAGAAACCGGAATTTTATAGCTAAGAAGAACCTACTCTAATACATTGTAGATATTAGCCTGTGCCCCGTCTAACATTGCTGTGGACAATTTAGTGGAGCGACTGGCCAGTCGTAAGCAGAAGGTGGTCAGACTGGGTCATCCCGCTCGCGTGCTACCACACATCCAGAAATACTCACTGGATGCCATCTTGTCTTCTAGTGAGGAAACTCGGCTGGTGGAAGATGTCCGCAAAGATCTGGATAAAAATCTGGTTTGTCTTCAAGTTTTCTCTGTTAAATTTCTTGGGAAATTGTTCTTTTTTTAATACAGTTTTTTAATTGTTCAATTATTTTTAAAAGATTTTTTATGCTTATCTTTCAGGTCAGTGTTCTTAGAAGACATGACATTACATGCTACATGAAAGTATTGAAACTTGTTGAAACAATGTTGAAAGATGATTTACAAATAATTCTTTTTTTCCATAGTCATCAATTAAAAAAACAAGAGATCGCGGAGAAAAACAGAAAATTAAAGAAGATATAAAGTTTTTACGAAAGGAGCTAATGCAGAGAGAGGAGGCAGCATCCAGGGAGATCCTGAAACGAGCTGATGTTGTCCTGGCAACGCTCAGCTCAGCAGATATAAAAGGACCAATCAAATACCTGGATAAAGAACACTTTGATTTAGTTGTGATTGATGAATGTTCACAGGTTCTCAAATATTTGAAATCAAAATCAAATGATTTGAACCATTAATTGTTGCCATTGAAAAACAGGAAAAAGGCAATATTCATGAATGAATATAGCAAGATTTGTGAAAGACAAACATTTGTTTGTAGAATTTTATGTTAAATACTTTCCTTTGAATAGGCAGTTGAGGCAGCCTGTTGGATTCCCCTTTTGAGAGCCCCACGCTGTATTTTGGCAGGGGACCATTTACAGCTCCCACCAACTATACTGAGTAAAGAGTGAGCATGTATTTATTACCATTGTTATACCCCCCGCAAACGAAGTTTGGGGGGGGTATATAGGAAGCACCTTGTCCGTCTGTCTGTCTAGCTGTCCGTCCGTCCGTCCGTCTGTCTAGCTGTCCGTCTGTCTGTGCAAACGTGTCCGGTCCATATCTTTCTTACTGAGGAACATTAGAATCTACTACTCCACACAAAGATTGCCAATGACTCAAGGGTGTGTAATGACCTTGACCCAAGGTCACTTGGGGAAGTTCAAGGTCACTGGAAGAAAAAGTTCATAATTCGTGTCCGGTCCATATCTTTCTTATGGATAAACTTTTTAGGTTCTCATTTCACACAAAGATTGCCATTGACCTAAGGGAAAGTTATGACCTGACCCAAGGTCATTTGGGGAAGTTCAAGGTCACTGGAAGAAAAAGTTAATATTTCGTGTCTGGTCCATATCTTACTTATGGATAAAATTGGTACATTCTCATTTCAAACAAAGATTCCTCATGACCTAAGGGTGTGTCATGACCTTCTTCCAAGGTTATCTGTGCAAGTTCAAGGTCACTGAAAGAAAAATTGTGTAATTCATGTTTAATACCTATCTTTATTATGGAAAAACCCAGCTGGGGTATTTTGTCCCGTTTGGACAGTTCTAGTTACTTCAGTCTACTGGGGTCATATTATAAGTTTGGATTTGTATGTATCTGGTTTTAAAGAAATTCAGATATTTTCAATTTTTCTTTTATCAAATGTGTGTGATATCTGGAGGAAGACATGATTATAATTTTATAAAAATGTTGATTTCAAACCGAGCCAAGTTCTTAAAGCCCAAGTATGATGTCTCTCAATGAAATAAATAGACAACATGGGTAAAAAATCACAACCTTTACCCCTCCTCCACTTGATATGATGAATATCATACCTATATAATAAAAGAAGGATCCATTAGGTGAATGAAATCAAATTCTACATCAGTGTAATAAATTCAAGATACATGTATGTTATATTACATCTATTCAAATTAAAGTTGCACTCAAACTTGGTGGTTATCAATGTAATCAAATAATTGATAAAATTGATTTCTTAGAGCTGCCACTGCTGGCCTTGAGAAGACCTTGATGGAGAGAGTCCTTGACCTTTATGGTGACAAGGTCATGAGGATGTTGACCACTCAGTACAGAATGCATCAACTTATCATGCAGTGGTCATCTGACCAATTGTATGAAGGGAAGCTCACAGCTCATAACTCTGTGGCTAGTCATCTTCTGAGGTAATAAACTCCCAAGGATCTTGTAGAAAATGTTTTAAATAAGAGAAAACAAGTAATAAATCAGGTGATTTCTAGATACATGTATGTTGCTTGTAGCATATGTGTATATAAAAATAAATCATGATTTATAGAAAAAGGAATGAATATATCACATACTGGTAAATGAAAAGTATCTTTAACAACTTTTCCATCCATTATGATCAATGTTTTATCATTGACAGGGATATAGAAAGTGTTGAGGAATCAGAAGAAACATCTGAGCCTCTACTGTTGATAGACACTGCTGGGTGTCAGCTCTATGAACTAGATGTTCCAGAGGAAATCTCCAAAGGAAATGAAGGTTTGTAATATTACATGTACCGGTACTTGCCGTCCTAATATGTTGTTGCCTCTTTGCCCTAACGAAAAGCCATTTGAAAAATATCTGTTAAGAAGCTGGCTTATCTTCAGTTATGCACCAAAACTCTCTCATATGATACAGGCAGATCTGAACTAAGAAAAGCCACTTTTTCAACTTTATTTAACCACCTATAGGTGAGGCAGATATTGTCAGCAGCCATGTTGAGAAGCTGATTAACCTTGGAGTAGATCAACAGGAGATAGCAGTGATTGCCCCTTACAACTTACAGGTACTAAGTGAACTTATTTGACATCAAGCTACACTGATTTAAATAACACTCATTTTATGTAAATTAATGTATTCATTAAAAAATTAGGCAAGTGAACTCAAGAGAGTGTACAGTATTACATTTTGCTAATGAAATGCCAAAACAATTTCTTTTTCGTAAATAAATTTCACCATGATTACTACAAGCTAGGTGCAATTTCAGGTTGAGCTGTTGAGATTAAGACTTTCCAGTAATTACCCAAAAGTAGAGATCAAATCTGTAGATGGATTTCAAGGAAGAGAGAAAGAGGCTGTGGTTATTTCACTGGTCAGAAGCAATACAAAAGGTACATGTACAAACACACAAAAAAAATGAAGATAGATAATTAGCACGAAGTATTTTTACAAATGTCTACAGAGTACATGTATATAAATTATGTAGTTTGACTGATTTGTTTTCAATTTGAATCAATAAAATTCATTGAGTTTTTAAAAAAAAAATGCTGATTTTGATTTTATTTGTTTTTGCAGGTGAAGTAGGATTTTTAGCAGAGAAAAGAAGAATCAATGTTGCTGTAACAAGAGCAAGGCGCCACCTAGCGGTGGTGTGTGACAGTGAGACCGTGGGACACGACTCCTTCCTGAAATCTCTAGTAGATTATATGTCAAGTCATGGGGTAGTGAAGACAGCCCAGGAATTTGTAGAAGGTAAGTAGACCTAGAATTTCTCAAAAATGAAATTTGCAAATGTATGTGCATGTTTTCATCAAGTGATGAATTGATGAATAACCATACAAGTAAAAATCTTTGAGCTAATTGCTCAAGTTTATTGCAGTTTTTCTGAAAAGACATTGAGTAGTTACCAGTATTTTCCGAAAAAAACACAAGAATATCATTACAGTGTATTATCATTTTATCAATGTGTTTTTTTAGCTGGAGTAGTGTATAACACTTTAACAAGACCAGACCACCTTAATGACCTCTTGACCTTACCAAACAGCAGCAAAGGGACAAAACCTAAGTCTGCCAAAAATCAACAGAAATCTCAAAACAAAAAGAAACAAGTAAAAACAGAAAACCAAGCTCCAGTCCCAGAGAAATATCACAAGTAAGTTTTTTTGAAAGAGTAATGTTTTTTTGTAAAATAAATATATATTTAGCTCCAGTCCCAGAGAAATATCACAAGTAACTTTTTTTGAAAGAGTAATGTTTTTTTGTAAAATAAATATATATTTTGTTATGAGTTAATTTGTTAAAGATATATATGCCGTATTAGTGTTTTATTTTAAAAGAAATAAATATATGTGGTGTCTCATCAAGTTATATAAGTTATATACTTTCTGCAAATAAGACAATTCCACTCCATCACTTTTAAAAGTTATGAAATATTATTTGGTAAAAATTATTTTCTCTCCGTGTCGGATAAAAAACCGCCTCTTATTGAAATATTCATGATCACGTGGTCTCGCATGTTCACAGCAAACAATGGTCCAATCTCGTGAATGAACCGAAAAGCATGATGGTCTACTACGTTTTTACTACAAACACGTGAGTTAGGGATTGTCAATACGTGAGCGCATCTCAGAGTTGGTTGCTTTTTGTACCGAGGAATAATCACGTGCAATTGTCTTTTCACTGGACATTTTCGGTTGGGTGAACTTCTACAGCTGTCAGCGACTATGGATAAAGAAGTGTGGAAACCATGTTGTGCCAGAATGAAATAACTAATACAAACAAATAATTTAATTTGATCAATCAAATTGGTTATTAGATACATTCGATTCTGCATTTCTTAATGGTTCAAAACAAAAAAAAAGTATTCCACAGAATATCATGTATAAATCTGCACAAAATACCGAATGCCAAAACCAGAATACTACTAAATAATACAATTATATTCTTTACATATGAACCACAGTATTTCTGACCCCTTGAAAATAATATAAAAATCTTGCAAGTAGGTTATCAGCATTGGCTCGGGCTAATTCGAAAGTGAAATTTGGAGTTTGGCAGTAAAGTTAAATAGGGTAATGTTGTAGTGAATGAATAAAATTTAGTAGTGAAAGATATTGGAACCTATTTTACTTGTCAGGTTTCTTTGAGCTAGTCGATATTTATTCCAACTGTTCTATCCCCCCACCCACTTTCAAAAAACGATGATACCTACCTGAATTAATTTTTCTTAATGGTGTTCATCGAAATGCTTGGTTGTGCCCTAAAACTGGAATAGTTTTTAGGGGCCTGGAATTCCTAGACCAATTTTATTTTATTAGCCCAACTACATTTCTAAGAAGGCAAGATGTATGGTATGTAAGTTTCATCTACACATCTTATGTAGTTCATATTAAAAAAAACCCTAAGGGATAATTGACGATATCCCATTCAAGGTGTAAAAATAGCAGTTTAAATTATTTTATATACATTGTACTTGACATAAAATATTTTTTTCGCATAATGCGCTCCATACTGAGTCCACCAGCAGTACTGCACGGGGAAATTCTAAACAAACGGACCTGTACAATGAAGTGGGGGAAACTTTATTTTTCATCATTGTTAATCATTTGTATGCAAATATGAGCATTGGATTAGTAGATAATAATGTACATAATGCATCAAGTCTTTCCGAGAGCGATTTAAAAAACTAGCCTTTTTGAAAAACACATGTAGTATTTTATGTAGTAACCCATAAATGCATTAAATGCAACTCATTGAGCTGATTGGTCTATTTGTGTTCCTCACTGAACAGACGTCACAAAAAATATTTTCCTCGACCTGATGATTCTCGCGATGCTTTTCCCGCGCACATGCGCAGATCCAGAATAAACGTCAGTCCTTTATAAATATGCATGAGAATATCGTGTTCTTTTCCTGACCAGTACTTTGTTAATACCGAATAAAATTTCATCTAATTTGCAAGAATGCTTCATTTTTGATACCTTATTATACTTCAGAAATTTCTGTTCGGTTTCAGCTGTGCAAAAATACTGTTTAACACGGCATACATATCTTTAATGATTGAGGATCTTTATTTCTTTTAAAAGTAAATAATTTATACCATTTTACTATTTTTAATCGAAATTTTCTTTACAGTTTATTGAAAAATCATCTTTTTTGTAAATTATTGAAATAAATTAAGAGGAATATTGTATCGTTTTCTATTTATCCCCAAAAACGTTCGAAGAAAATTTGTGAGTTTTGTATTCCTTGCAGATTTGTTTTATTTTTTGTTAGTTTCCATGACAGCTTTCGTATATCTTTTGAAGTTTGCGAAACCTCCTCTCCTTACAAGGTGCACCTATTTTTAGAACAAACATATTAGAAAGCGTTGCTATGAAACGAAAACAAGCGTCATACACTTGGTATTTGCATTGATGAACCGTTGTTATGAAATTATCAAATTCTTTCAGTTTCTTTTTTCTTTGATACCATTAAATATCCTACACCTAATGTTTGTCGGTTTTATGGATGTAGCAAATGCCATTCGCAGATTTTCATAATCTCGGAAATCTGTTCATAAAATTTCAGTTGTGGAGTGAGTTTTGATGTATTTCATCTTAAAAAACATTAATATAAGTATTAGCCGCCATAGCTAAGATAAAATTCATTTTCGGTGTTAGAGAATTTCAATTGCCATTGCAGCTGATAATGGTATATAAAAAGATGGGGGTTGAGGAATGTTAATGGGACCCAGGCTGGTTCATCCCGTCGCTTCCTTATCTAACTGCCTGATTATTATCATCGTATAGCGCAATACAACAGCATCTGCAGCTGAGTTTGAGCTGTGTCATGCACTAAACTCTAGAATCAAGACTGTTTATCCTGTAGCTAATCCAACTGAGCGGAATATTTCCCATAAAGCTGTATTGTTCACGCTTTAAATCCCACAGCAGACTCTTTTTCTTTGCAAAGCAATAGAAATGCTGCATTTTCAAAATGTTAATTTATTTCCAAGTTGAGACAATCCAATATGAAACAGGCTAAATCCCAAACATTTTGGCAGATGAATGATTATTTTTTCTTTTAAAGAATAAAACAAGCACAGCAAAGAATGGCAATGGTTGAAGATTTGCAGATGCAATTTAATGAAAGCAGTAAAGTTTTTCTTTCCAAAAAGATCATTTACAAAGCACAGATGACAAGAGACAATAGCAGACGACAAGGGGGGACACACTGGACTCACCTCTAATCTGTTTTGTGTGGATGGGGAGGTACCGCGATAGACGTTGTAGGTGCGGTTCACCCTCACAACTTTTGTGGAAATATCGGAATCGTAATCCATCATGTTGATTTACACAATACAGAACTACTTTGCGAAAAAAGAGCTGTTTTATTCCAAAGCTCGGCACTGGCTTTCGACTTGAGGCAGACTAACTTGAACGCCCGAATGAATGCTTAAATACTACTCTTGAATATGTTATATACAAGCAGTGCTCCGCTAGGGGTCGCTGTGATGGAAAAATGCACAGATTGTAAGAAATCTGATCGCAAAGTAGAGTCATAGAAGGCTGAAGAACAGGGGGTGCACGAAAGTATTGCTATGATGTCATAATCCTACGCACAGGTAGACTCGGGACTTATCAATATTAATTAGATACTAACAATAACATAGCAACAGGAAGCGGAACACGAGAGTTCAGCATCGTCCCCCAACACAGTTTAGCGACACCTCCCGCCATATATGGAGAGCAAAGCTATTGTGTATTACAGTGAATCTAATTGCTTTTGAGCGACTAACAGAGAGGAACAATTTCAAGCAGCTCTTTCCTCGGCACCCTGTCTTTGCCATGCCTTAAAGTGTGAATCCAAATATGTCGCACGTCGCCGTCCTTGAAAGAAAACTAGTAATGTCTTCCCCTTCCGCATTCACCCGACCTGTGTCCTCAAATAACGATTAATTTCCAATTTCGTTATGCTAATAGTTTAGGGAGTTTTAGGCATTTCTAGTAATATGCTTTACTCAGCAGTTGGTAACGAACAATGTCACTGCTATGTTGTTTACGCAATAATTTTGACTTGGGTTAAACTCTGGAAACCTTTTCAAGAACATATCTTGTGCCTAGTTGGATTTTATTGCTTTTGTTCCTGTGTAATTTCAGCAACAAGATACTGGTATGTCAAACAAGGCAACAAGGTCTTGAAGTCTAACGATCAGACGAAAAGGGCAACAAGGCTAGAGGTCATCCTCCACTCTAAGATATAAAAGCTTGGTTTTGGTAAATAAAAGACTCTGTTTTGAACACTTACTCTTTCATCATCTTTGAGACCATAATGCATAAAACTTTTAGAAACTTGCTGACTTTTATTCAAAGAAACTCTCTTGTGGTTATTTTTTTTTCATGGTTTCTATTGAATAAAAACATCGACAAAATACTGGTGCATTGTATAATTTACCTCCTTGATGCAAATTCAGATAAAAGAAACCGGAATTTTATAGCTAAGAAGAACCTACTCTAATACATTGTAGATATTAGCCTGTGCCCCGTCTAACATTGCTGTGGACAATTTAGTGGAGCGACTGGCCAGTCGTAAGCAGAAGGTGGTCAGACTGGGTCATCCCGCTCGCGTGCTACCACACATCCAGAAATACTCACTGGATGCCATCTTGTCTTCTAGTGAGGAAACTCGGTTGGTGGAAGATGTCCGCAAAGATCTGGATAAAAATCTGGTTTGTCTTCAAGTTTTCTCTGTTAAATTTCTTGGGAAATTGTTCTTTTTTTTAATACAGTTTTTTAATTGTTAAATTATTTTTAAAAGATTTTTTTATGCTTATCTTTCAGGTCAGTGTTCTTAGAAGACATGACATTACATGCTACATGAAAGTATTGAAACTTGTTGAAACAATGTTGAAAGATGATTTACAAATAATTCTTTTTTTCCATAGTCATCAATTAAAAAAACAAGAGATCGCGGAGAAAAACAGAAAATTAAAGAAGATATAAAGTTTTTACGAAAGGAGCTAATGCAGAGAGAGGAGGCAGCATCCAGGGAGATCCTGAAACGAGCTGATGTTGTCCTGGCAACGCTCAGCTCAGCAGATATAAAAGGACCAATCAAATACCTGGATAAAGAACACTTTGATTTAGTTGTGATTGATGAATGTTCACAGGTTCTCAAATATTTGAAATCAAAATCAAATGATTTGAACCATTAATTGTTGCCATTGAAAAACAGGAAAAAGGCAATATTCATGAATGAATATAGCAAGATTTGTGAAAGACAAACATTTGTTTGTAGAATTTTATGTTAAATACTTTCCTTTGAATAGGCAGTTGAGGCAGCCTGTTGGATTCCCCTTTTGAGAGCCCCACGCTGTATTTTGGCAGGGGACCATTTACAGCTCCCACCAACTATACTGAGTAAAGAGTGAGCATGTATTTATTACCATTGTTATACCCCCCGCAAACGAAGTTTGGGGGGGGTATATAGGAAGCACCTTGTCCGTCTGTCTGTCTAGCTGTCCGTCCGTCCGTCCGTCTGTCTAGCAATGAATATATCACATACTGGTAAATGAAAAGTATCTTTAACAACTTTTCCATCCATTATGATCAATGTTTTATCATTGACAGGGATATAGAAAGTGTTGAGGAATCAGAAGAAACATCTGAGCCTCTACTGTTGATAGACACTGCTGGGTGTCAGCTCTATGAACTAGATGTTCCAGAGGAAATCTCCAAAGGAAATGAAGGTTTGTAATATTACATGTACCGGTACTTGCCGTCCTAATATGTTGTTGCCTCTTTGCCCTAACGAAAAGCCATTTGAAAAATATCTGTTA
Organism: Saccostrea glomerata; assembly: GCA_003671525.1. Taxonomy (NCBI): domain Eukaryota; kingdom Metazoa; phylum Mollusca; class Bivalvia; order Ostreida; family Ostreidae; genus Saccostrea; species Saccostrea glomerata. Next base: position 688,660 of record PRKT01000242.1, read on the forward strand.
AGAAGCTGGCTTATCTTCAGTTATGCACCAAAACTCTCTCATATGATACAGGCAGATCTGAACTAAGAAAAGCCACTTTTTCAACTTTATTTAACCACCTATAGGTGAGGCAGATATTGTCAGCAGCCATGTTGAGAAGCTGATTAACCTTGGAGTAGATCAACAGGAGATAGCAGTGATTGCCCCTTACAACTTACAGGTACTAAGTGAACTTATTTGACATCAAGCTACACTGATTTAAATAACACTCATTTTATGTAAATTAATGTATTCATTAAAAAATTAGGCAAGTGAACTCAAGAGAGTGTACAGTATTACATTTTGCTAATGAAATGCCAAAACAATTTCTTTTTCGTAAATAAATTTCACCATGATTACTACAAGCTAGGTGCAATTTCAGGTTGAGCTGTTGAGATTAAGACTTTCCAGTAATTACCCAAAAGTAGAGATCAAATCTGTAGATGGATTTCAAGGAAGAGAGAAAGAGGCTGTGGTTATTTCACTGGTCAGAAGCAATACAAAAGGTACATGTACAAACACACAAAAAAAATGAAGATAGATAATTAGCACGAAGTATTTTTACAAATGTCTACAGAGTACATGTATATAAATTATGTAGTTTGACTGATTTGTTTTCAATTTGAATCAATAAAATTCATTGAGTTTTTAAAAAAAAAATGCTGATTTTGATTTTATTTGTTTTTGCAGGTGAAGTAGGATTTTTAGCAGAGAAAAGAAGAATCAATGTTGCTGTAACAAGAGCAAGGCGCCACCTAGCGGTGGTGTGTGACAGTGAGACCGTGGGACACGACTCCTTCCTGAAATCTCTAGTAGATTATATGTCAAGTCATGGGGTAGTGAAGACAGCCCAGGAATTTGTAGAAGGTAAGTAGACCTAGAATTTCTCAAAAATGAAATTTGCAAATGTATGTGCATGTTTTCATCAAGTGATGAATTGATGAATAACCATACAAGTAAAAATCTTTGAGCTAATTGCTCAAGTTTATTGCAGTTTTTCTGAAAAGACATTGAGTAGTTACCAGTATTTTCCGAAAAAAACACAAGAATATCATTACAGTGTATTATCATTTTATCAATGTGTTTTTTTAGCTGGAGTAGTGTATAACACTTTAACAAGACCAGACCACCTTAATGACCTCTTGACCTTACCAAACAGCAGCAAAGGGACAAAACCTAAGTCTGCCAAAAATCAACAGAAATCTCAAAACAAAAAGAAACCAGTAAAAACAGAAAACCAAGCTCCAGTCCCAGAGAAATATCACAAGTAAGTTTTTTTGAAAGAGTAATGTTTTTTTGTAAAATAAATATATATTTTGTTATGAGTTAATTGGTTAATGATTGAGGATCTTTATTTCTTTTAAAAGTAAATAATTTATACCATTTTACTTTCAAAACTCGCATGCAGTGATCTTAGCATTAATGATTTGTTTTCCAGAACACAAGAGGAGACAGATGAGAGGATCAAGGAATTTCAGGGGTATCTAGATAAATTTGTACAGGAAACCTCCTCAGATGAGCTGGAATTTCCCTCTACCTTGAATTCTCATGACAGAATGCTTGTCCATGAGGTAATTGGGTTGTTTAAACCCTCTTTTTTTCCAAGCTACATGCCAATTTTTGTCAGTATTGTTGTAAAAAGAAGAAAATTCATATACTTTATACAGGGAAACTTTCGCCCCAAGTTTATTTTTGCCCATTTCGCCCTACCCTCATTTGGGTGAATTTAAAACAGAGCATGCTCAAAGAATACAATATAATTACTTAAATAAAACTATAACAGGGTGAATTTAAAGGGGACAAAATTCTCTGCAAGTGTGAAAGGGCGAAAACAAGATGGGGCGAAAATAACACTGTATACAGTACATGTATATTTAGGGAATGACTGTCTTATTTTTCGATTTCATGATGTGATTAATTCATTGGCTTGCTTGATAATTTGCATAAACGCCGCAGACGTTTATGCATAAAATTATCATGCAAGCCAATTAATTGATCATCGTTATGAAATAGAAAAATCTGACAGATATTCCTTATATTTACATGCTTCTTTATTCGACAAATCCACGTACTATAAGCCCGCTTCTTGTCTTTATTTGTCCTGCCCGCACATGATTTTTTTTAACTGCACCTATCCATGAACCAGAACATTGATGAGGAAATAAAGTACATTAACTATTTGTAATTTAATCTCGGACAAAAACGATGGAAATGTAAATATTTATATATGTGAAAATTGGAATTCTGTTTACTTTTTAAAACACTCCATATTATAGTGTTAAATAATCTACCATATAAACTGAGATTTAGTTGCTTAGTGTACATGTGGAATTGAAACATAATTATTGTTTTAGTTGTCAGAAAAAATGGGATTGGTTCACATCAGTAAAGGATCTGGAAAAGACCGCCATCTGGTTGTGTCCAAACCGGGGAGTAAGAATTCTGGTTCTACCCAGTATACAGCGCCGTCCAGCTATGAGACTGGAGTAGATAAAAGATGTGAAAGTAGTGAAAATGAGAAGCCATGCACGGAGGGTGATAAGAGGATACAAGCTCCAGAGGAGGAGGTATATGTCCCTAATCAGAAAGAACCTGACAAAGAGGTGTGTAGACATTGTAGCAAGTCTGTCATCAAAGCTAACATCCAACTACACGAGACACACTGTCTGAGAATACAAAGACAAAAATCCGCACCAAAGTCTGCCAATTCAGGAGGGAAAAAGCAGAAAGATAATACTCCGAGAGCTCCAAATGCACATGCAGATGTAGTGGCTAAGCTTGAGAAGGTGGATGGGGATGATTTAGATAGCTTGTTAGCTGCCGTTCAGAGTGTGGATAAGGAGTGCAGCTTTAAGAAGTGTAAGACAAGTACTCAGACCCTGGGGCAGATGTGTGATTTCTGTAGGAGGAGGTTCTGCCTGAATCATCACATGCCTGAGATACACGGCTGTGGGGAAGCAGCCAAGATTCATGCCCGTGCCACCATTGTAAGGGAGGGTGTTCTGTACAGGGGAAGTGGGGTGCCTGATAAAAAACCAGACCCAGCACGCAAGGCTCAGCTACAGAAAAAGATGGATAAGAAACTGACTGAAATGGCTACCAAAAGACAAGGAAAGAAGCCTAAGAAATAAATTGTGATAAATATTATTCTATTTGTTTAAATTTGCCTTTTTTTTACTGAGTGAATTGAAAATGGAAATTCTGATTAAAAAAAATAATCATTGATACAAAGTATGAAATTTTTTTTACCGATTTTTCTTTTGTCCAAAGAAGTATTTGTTTTCCACTTCCATTGAAAATGGGGAATATTAATTGGGGTCTGTCTGTGTGTAACACTCTCATTTCAGGGCAATATTTCAAAAACCCTTTGAGCTTTTGCAATGAAATCTTATATCATATTGAATCCCTATGTTCTTAGAAAGACCATTTTTGACTTTAAGGTAAAAAGGTTAAGGTCATGAATTCATACATTTTAACATTAATTTCTGGGCGATATGTGAAGAAACCTTTGAGATTTTTCAATGAAATTTTACCTCACATTTACTTTTAGCATAAAAAGACCCTGTGATTTTGAGGTCAAAGGATCATAGGTCAAGGTTTAAAAAACTTGTACATTTCACTTTTTACAGAAGATATTAAGCAGTTTTCGACAAGCTTTTTCAATAGGAATTTTAAATATCACAACTTCTTATGACATGAAGAAAACCCTGTAAATCTTGAGGTCAAAAGTCTCTAAAATTATAAACAGTGGAATCATTTTAAATTGTGGGGTCACTGTTTCATGGAAAAACAAAAAAAAAAATGTTGAATGGTGGGAATGTTATTCATGAGTAACGCATATACACAGAAGAATTAAAGCTGAACACTACTCGTAAATACACTTTACACTGCATGCTACACAATCTCGATGAAATTATTCAATTTTACGTATTTTTTTCCGAAATAGGACAAAAGTATTATGAA
>PRKT01000242.1:696332-711041 GCA_003671525.1 Saccostrea glomerata
TGGAATCATCCTCAGGTAGTGTAGATTCAAGTTTGTTCAAATCATGACCCCCGGGGCCAGGGTGGGGCCAAAAATGGCCGACCCAAGTTTTACATAGGAATAAATAGGAAATATCTTTAAAAATCCTTCTCAAGAACCACTGGGCCAGGAAAGATGAAACTCATGTGGAATCATCCTCAGGTAGTGTAGATTTAAGTTTGTTCCAATCATGACCCCCGGGGCTAGGATGGGGCCAAAATGGCAAAGCTTTACATAGGGATATATAGGGAAACCTTTTAAAATCTTCTTTTCAAGTACTTCAAAGCTATGATTAGTGATATTTACATGGAATCATCCTCAGGTACATGTAGTGTAGATTCTACTTTGTTCAAATGATGAATGCCTGGAGGGGGGGGGGGAGTAAATTCAAGCCCGATGTGCTCAGGTGAGCGCTGTGGCCCCTGGGCCTCTTGTTTAATGCTACTCTGATTTTCCCTCAGATAGAGCGGTATATCTACAATTCCAATCATCAACCCAGACAGAGTTTGATATGCCCCTTGTAAGAACCCAATCATACACGTTAAATCTAAATATCGGGTGTCTCTCAGTCGATTCGATACACAAGAGCATGACGAGCATATATTTTCAAACTTAGCAAGCTATTGACAAACAACAGTTTATGAAAAAAAAAAATTCAGCACTCTCGTTTAAAGTTGTCGAAAGTTTTAATGTCGATACAATAACCTTGTCAGCAAAACCAATCTATTATTAAGTCAAATGCTGACTGGTTTTACAATTAATTCTTATTGATTGTAGCACACTGATTGTGTACGCATTTTCCCGTTTTCATGACAAGCACCACTTGGCGAGTGTGACTGGTCGGCGAGGGATGCTCACACTTCCATGGCACCTGATCCATGCACCTTTGATGTTTTATGTTGTCCGTATATTTGCTCTGATTTGCATTGTTTGAATGGACTTATGAGCTTGAATTATGTTCGTTATCTCCATAATTAGTTTTTAGGAATCAAATGTGTAAAAGATGAAACAAAATTATGGAAAAATATCAATTTTCCATGAAGTTTAAAAATTATTAGAAATTTCTTCTCTCAGGGTGGGGGATCTGACATGAGTATTTCCTCAAGGTGAGTGAAATGACTACTAAAATTGAGTAATGCTAAGTTACTTGATGACCGTTTTATAAACATGAAACGATTCTTCTTGCACCTCAACCATATACTGTAAATCATCCAAGAATTTTAACGCTAGTTTCTTTTTCCCGTAGATCAACGATATAAATTATACATATATTATGCAAAATAATAATTCTCTGTTTCCAAAATAATATTTCAAATATTTTTGGTAAAGCTTAGTACGAGTACTGACAGATATATAAGTCAATTAGTAACGATGTTTAATCTGCGTGTGTAGATACATGTTGCAGTTGTACCAGTTGGAACCGATCTGACTTCAGCTAGTCAATACTATTTCACTTCGCGAATGAACGAAGTGAAAAAGTAGGTACTGGCTTTAGTCAGACTGCAGTAGGAACCGATCTTGAACTCATTCTTCGGTATTGTATTTTTAACAGCAATCGTTATTTCTCGAGTATACATTATATCATTGTCTCAAGCCACGGTTCGGAGTCTGCAATAGCCATGGTTTGCGATTTTGACATTATATATGAACAGAAGAAAATTCTTTCTCCAAGATCATAATTAGTGCATTACTTAGCATCATCTCTTATGCCTGGTAGCTATTCAGTATTAATGTGCTCTCATTTCTTGAGGTGTACACATGTGGAACACGTTATGTTTTGATCATTTTCCGTAAAGCCCCCTTGCATCTTCAAACAAACGAAAAACATATGTAGGACATCAATTATGTTTTAATTGTGTGTTTCCCAGGTACATATTTTGCATGAAATCTCATTGTAAGCGAAAAAATTTCCACAAAGTCAATTGCTTGCTTTTTGAAGCATGGCTACTTAATTGCGGATAAGTTAACACAACAAAACAATCAATGAGATCTCTACACCCGTCTGTCTCAACAACAAACAACAAAATCCACTTTCTCAAAAGCAACAGTGACGGAATTTATTGTAGCAAGGGAAACATACATTTTTTAAAACTCGAAGTCATCTTCTCTCTCTTATAAAACAAAAACAGATATTTTTTGAAATATTGTAAAATACAGTCATAAAATGTTTGTACACCAGAACACAACAATCATTATACAGAAAATTCAATTTTACAGAGACGACGACAAGTTAGAAACAGTCCCCTTTCTTTATTAACGTGATATACTTAATATATTTAAACAAATAAAATATCAACATAAAGTACTCTAAATATGGCAGTACTTTAATATCACATAACTATTGCACATTTTGTAGAAGTTCACTCTTGCCGCATATTTCATTCATTAACGTGAAGCACAGTGTACACAGACTTTGATGATGTCATTGATGTGTGTGTTGGGGTCTACCGTCAGAGCTGTTGCTATCCTGGCCGTGCCGAGCTATGGCTTCACCAACTCCCTCTTTTTTGCAATATATCATTTATACGAATAAAAGTCAACGTCATGCAGCAAACACGCATTTGCTTTAGCCTCCAGCACATTATAAATAACAAAAATAAATAATCTGTACAAGGGAAATTTCGGAATATAGTCTCTATAACATCATAATATTTTGCGTTGCGCGAATTTAAAATAAATGTCTCTTGAATTATGATGAATGCTTCCTAAAAATATCTGAAAATGAAAAAAAAGCATCATTAGATTTCATCTTTTCAAATTTCCTAGCGTTGATTTCATACAAAGTTGGTGCAGTATGTGGTGCACGTGTACTTACATGCATTTAGACTTTGATGACCTTGGTGACTTCCCTAAATTACTCACATTGTCTTTTTTCTTGAACAAAATTTAGTGTGAGAAATCTTGACAATTGAACTTCAACGAAGATAGGTTAGAATGCCTCTGTAAATAGAACAAAACAATTAAAAGAACAAAGTAAAACTAATCTAAAATACAATGATATACTCATTGAAATTGTAGTTCGAGAAACAATGTGCCGAGCTGACTTTCCAACTGGACCAGATGTCCGACCGACTTGAGGAAGCTTCCGGGATGTCATCTTCACAGGTACATATCATTTAAACATTGAATTTTCTGTGGCAATTTTATAATTCTGACAAGGAATTCTTTAACGAAACTTTTCTTGTCGATTTCTTTGTAGTTGGACATCAACAGAAAGAGAGAATCAGAATTAGTCAAGATCCGCAAGGACTTTGAATTAGCCAATGCCCAGTTCGAGTCAGCAGAAGCCAGCATGCGCAAGCGTCACCAAGATGCTCTTAATGATCTCGCTGACCAACTTGAATACATGACAAAAGCCAAGGGCAGGTGTGTGTCTTTTTGCGCCTTGTACCTTCTTCTCATGCCTCTTCAACTTAAAAAAGTCAATTCTGAGTTTAACTTTTCACCTAAAACCTGCTTTTAAAAAAATGCAATACCGTGTGCTGTGGCTTTATTCTAAAAGTTAAGGCAATGCTTGGCTTACAGGGCAGAAAAAGATCGAGGACAGCTTGTGGCCGAACTCGATGGCTTACAGGCCCATACTGAGGGCCTTCAGAAAGCCAAGGTGCGTAACACTAACATGTAGATTTAGATTTAACCCTTCTTACCTTGTAGAGTAGAGAAAGAGAAGAGCCAACTGGTCATTGAAATCGACATGATTCAAACTGAAAACGAGGGTCTTAGTAAAGCCAAGGTTTGTTACGGTCGCGGTAAAAATAAATGCATGTTTGAAATTAGATATAACTTTCTACTTTTTTTAATGGTATTGTGTTTAGGCATCCTTTATCAAAGCCAATGTCTATTTATAGGCCTCTGCCGATGCCAGGATCGATGCTTTGGAGGGATCTGTGTCCAGACTGAAGGCTCAAGTAGATGACCTTACCCGCCAAAATAACGATCTCAACGGCCTTAAAGGTAGACTCACTCAGGAGAATTTCGATCTTCAACACCAGGTGCAGGAATTAGATGCCGCTAATGCCGGTCTCGCCAAAGCCAAATCTCAGCTTCAAGTTCAGTTGGACGACTTGAAGAGAAACTTGGATGACGAGAGCAGGGTATGTGCAATTTGAAATTTATTCATGGAAGAAAATTATAGGTTAAAAACAAAGAATACAACTTAACAAAAAGAGTGGAGTTCACTGGGAAATTTTTTTTGCAGCAACGTCAGAACCTACAGGTTCAACTCAGCGCCCTGCAGAGTGACTATGACAACTTGAACGCCCGTTATGAGGAAGAATCTGAAGCCGCCTCCAACCTCCGCGCCCAACTCAGCCGTGTCAATGCCGAGTTTGCCGCCCTCAAGACCAGATTTGACAAAGAACTTCTGGCCAAGACCGAAGAGATGGAAGAAATGAGGTATATAACTCATTTCTTACTAAATTTCAAAATTCAGAATTGAGTTTATTAAATAAAATGTCTGAAATACTGACGTCGATTATTACAGACGCAAGTTGAGTGTCAGAATCCAGGAATTGGAGGACCTTCTCGAACAGACCCGCCTCAGATGCACCAACCTCGAGAGGACCAAGTCCAAACTCACCGCCGAGCTCAAGGAAGTCACCATCGAACTTGAGAACGTAAGTTTCTTCTCTCTGTTTTAGAAAGAGGAATAATGAAGCTAGAAATTTATTTAATATGGTGTGTTTCAACGAAAATATTTTTGAACTGATCATAAACATTCACGTTTTCAGTGTCAAATCATTGTGCAAGACCTCACCAAGAGGAACAGACAGCTGGAGAACGAAAATGCTGCTCTTCAAAAACGTGTCGATGAACTTTCCGCCGAGAATGCTCAACTCCGCAATGACAAACACGCCCTTGAACAGGAAGTCTACAGACTCAAGGTCTCCAACGCTGAACTTGCCGAGAAGAACGCCAACCTCGAGAGAGAAAACAAGAGCCTTTCTGGTAAGCAAAGCATTATGCAACACCAACAAATGACCTTTACCTTAATGAAATAGTAATATTATGTAAAATTAAGGAGAAAATGACAAAGTAACCTTTTAATTTCAGATCAACTTCGTGAAGCTAATCAAGCTCTAAAGGATGCCAACAGAACCATCAATGAGTTGAACGCCATCAAGGCTGCCCTTGAGACTGAGCGCGACAACCTTGCCGCCGCTCTCCGTGACACCGAGGACGCTCTCCGCGATGCTGAGGCCAAACTTGCCGCAGCTCAGGCCGCCCTCAACCAGCTTCGCGCCGAAATGGAACAGAGGCTCCGTGAAAAGGATGAGGAAATCGACAGCATCAGGTAAATAATTGTGATTCTGAGTCACGGAGAAATATACATGACCTGCCATACTTATAACTGATTAAGGCTTCACAGTTGGTGATATTGCTTAAATAAACCTTATATCCAGCCATCAGACGGCTTACGCCAAAGAAAATTAATAACCTATAGAACATCCTTTGGCACTTTTCGCCCATGATTTAAAACTCAGAAATGATGATTATTTCCGAAGTTTTATCTACGCTTTTATGCTTATCTTGTACGATAATGAATAAAACTACTGAATATAAAACGGGAATATTCAAATCTCAGCTGAATTTTGAAGTTGCAGCTGTAGTTGAAAATGGCTTCTCGAAAATTTTCGTTCGGTCCTGTTTATTCTGTCGCTACACCGTATGTGATTTAGTTGAAAATGTTTTCCTACGCTTCAGTTCAACAAGCTTATTTTTCCTCTCATACTGTGATTTTATTTCTATTACAGAAAAAGCAGTGCCCGTGCAATTGAAGAACTCCAGCGTACTCTTGTTGAGGTGGAAACCCGCTACAAGACCGAAATCACTCGCATCAAGAAGAAATACGAAACCGATATCCGTGAACTTGAGGGTGCTCTTGACAACGCCAACCGTGCCAATGCTGAATACCTTAAACAGATCAAATCTCTACAGCACCGTGTCAAGGTAGGAAAAATTGAAGAAAAAAACATCAAGGAAAGCTTTTCTGGAAAGCTTTAGCTGACTTTTTATTATAGAGCTATAAATATAATATCGGTATAGGGAAAAAAGTAGGATAAGGTGTTTTTTTTCAAAAGTTTATATTTTATTGTTGTAATAACTATTTTAAAAATCGTAATAAAATGTTATGCTTTTCTGAAATTTAAACCAAAAAAAAATTAAAATACAGCCCAAGAAAGCATATTCATTTTAATATATATATAGAAATATAGGGGTCTTCTACAAAATTAGAACTTGAGCAAATCTCCTGTTTGTCTCTATCGATAATCTCCTGGAAACATTCATTCTCGCTTGGCAACCAGCTATTTTCTTCTAAGTCTAAGGCTGGTTTATATCTTTCGATCAGCAACGCCAACAAAAAAAAGGATGATCTGATCGCCTTTCAGTAAACAGTGGGGGGTTAGAATTTTCGTATCTAACTGACAGAGCCACCTGTCGGTGAATACCATAACTCCTACATATATTTACGTCAAACAATTCTTTCATCACCTATACATCCCAGGAATGTTGTTGGGCATTACTACAAAAATAGAAATAACATTCCAAGAATAAGTGAAATTTCAAGTATACATTGTAATTACAACTTATAACTGTTCTGGGAATGGTTATTATTTTATCACTAAAAAACACATTTACACATACTAACTTGTGGTGAAGGTTAAAATTATCTTTTCAATTTCTATCAGGACTTGGAAAGCGCTTTGGAAGAGACCCAGCGCCAACTCGACGACTGCAGAGGCCAAAATGCTTCCTAAAAATATCTGAAAATGAAAAAAAAGCATCATTAGATTTCATCTTTTCAAATTTCCTAGCGTTGATTTCATACAAAGTTGGTGCAGTATGTGGTGCACGTGTACTTACATGCATTTAGACTTTGATGACCTTGGTGACTTCCCTAGTGACAGACATTGATCGTGTTCTGCGGACGGCGGCAAGGTTCTTCTCGGCGGAGTCGGCGCGGTGTTCAGCCTCCTCGATTAATTGCTGAGCCTTGCGGTATTTGTTCATTGTCAAGTTGGCTACATCCTCCTGTAAAATTCAAACAAAGGTCACTTTAATATCGGAACCATGACAGAACATCGGATTATATTATTCTGATTCTACGCGACGTGAATACTTACAGCCTCCTCGATCTGGCGTTTGTATGTCTTGATTTTGATGGTGAGTTGGTCGACGAGACTGGACAGCTCAGCTACTTGACGACGGTCGTCCTCGGCCTGGGTTACAATTTCCTTGTACTGGCGCTCGTATTTACGCATGTTGGCAGCGGTTTCACGGAGACGTCTCTGCTCAGCTTCCAATTCAGCTTCCAAGTCACGGATCTGCAGGTTGAAAAGAGAAATTGGAATAAGAATGAATAAAGATAATGTTTTCAAACCTCATGATCTGCTTGCATGGCGTTTACTTACTCTGGCCTGGAGCTTGGCAATCTGTCTCTTTCCTTCACGGGTGGCGAAGGCCTCGGCTTCCTCAAGTCTCACAGTGATCTCGCGGATTTCAACCTCGAGTTGTTTGCGCAGACTCTCGGCGTTCTTGTAGTTCTCTTGTTCCTGGTGAAGTTCGCCGGCGAGTCTGTTGACCTCGGCAGCGAGACGGTCGGCACGTTCCTCGGCGGCTCTCTGGGCATTGAGGGCATCATCGAGGTCACTCTGCATGGCGGCGATGTCTCCCTCCAAGCGGCGTTTGTCGTTGGAGAGGACGGTGATCTGGAGCTGGACTTCGGTGAGGCGCTGGGAGGTCTCTCCAAGTTCGGTCTCGGCATTCTTTCGTGCTCTCTCGGCCTGAAATTGTATATTGATAAATATTTAATTTAATTATTTTATTATTTACTTTTATGAACTTTTCTTTTTCTATTTTTGACATAAATTCTACAAAATCGTTTTTATACTAACAGCGTCGAGGAGGGAACGGCAGTCGTCGAGTTCCTGTTGGAGGGAGATGCGTTTCCTTTCGGAAATGGAGAGTTGGCCTCTGCAGTCGTCGAGTTGGCGCTGGGTCTCTTCCAAAGCGCTTTCCAAGTCCTGATAGAAATTGAAAAGATAATTTTAACCTTCACCACAAGTTAGTATGTGTAAATGTGTTTTTTAGTGATAAAATAATAACCATTCCCAGAACAGTTAAGTTGTAATTACAATGTATACTTGAAATTTCACTTATTCTTGGAATGTTATTTCTATTTTTGTAGTAATGCCCAACAACATTCCTGGGATGTATAGGTGAAAGATGACAAGCGTTTATTTGATGTTTAAATACAACGTATAACCAAGTTTATGTCAGTTTACATTAACAGATACGTTAGTGTACATTTAGCAGAAAAAAACTCTTTATCAGATATGCCATCTACAATGTTACTATATATGTTATGTGTCCCGGAAGATATTGAAACATTTTTTGTGATGATATTTTTTGTAAAATATTGAATAAATGAATTACCTTTTGCTATCAAATTCAAAGATAAAAAAATTAGCAAATGATAATATTTCCAAATTTCTTATGATGTGGCATTGATTTCATATTTCAAATGTTCAAAATCGGCAAATGAGCCTGTATTGTAGGTATTCATCACGAAAGGAGTGGTAAACTATTTACATCTGATATAGTGAGTATTCCATTGTATCCTTTTTACGTGGAACAAAACGTTACATAGAAAGTAAAGGAAATTAGGGGGGAACCAGGATGTATAAAAGAAAATAGGTCTATCTTCTGCAATATGTGTTGTTCTTATTAAGAATCAATCCAAGATCTTTAATTTACCAGGCATACTAACAACCCCTCTTCAATATATTGTACCGAAATATCTAAAGTGTTTCCATAATTTGATAGTGAATAGCTAAAATAACCTTTCTATTCCAGCCTTGACAATGGTAAATTTTTATCAGACAAACAGACGGACAGGGAAAACATTCTTTACCCTCGAGTGTCAATTAAGGCAAAAAAAGGAAGGAAAAACTCATATTAAAAGAAAATGGAAACTTGCCCTTGTATTCAGGCATATAAAACAATATGTTGACACAAGTAGTGGTGCAAAATTGTTTTCTTATCTACTAATAGGAAAAATCTTTTAATTAAAAAGCACAAAATTTTAACACCAGGAGACAACAGGAAGCATGTGAAATTGTGCAAGTGACAATAAAAGTATGATACATAGTTATTTTAGTGAAAAGTAAAACACACGTACATGTGAATATAAATCCAATATTTTAGGTAAAGATATGATAAAACATCCTTTATCATTTCCAGGAACACATATATGTTCAGTTAAATTATTCACTCTTGGTTTAATCAGATTAGGCCTCGATGTAATGACGCATAGCCACAAAATTAGGGCATCATAGTCGCTCGTAAATGACAGTTTTGTTTGCTTATCTTTACTTTACATGCCTGTCCTCTACACCAAAAAGCAACATCTTCAATGCAGGAAAATACCTTTGTCGTCTGAATAAAATGGAAAAATTATATTTCAATGTAATTTTGTAAATTTATACTTAGACTCTATGCAAAGAAATGAACATTATTATTATTCTGTATTTGCATTATTCATATGATCTCAATTTTATAACATATATAAATATACCAGGTATATATTAAAAGAAAAACAAATGATATGACTAGCATTGACTTGAAGAAATATATATGATTACACATTTATATTAAACATATCTTTTGTACATTTTGATCGGCATGAAATTTAAATTTTTATCTTTATGTGTCAAATATTGACTGTTTTTATTCATTTATTTATTTATGTTTAAAGAACTCTGACTTATTTGGTTATTTTTAATCTTCTGTTATTTTTTATGCTCTATTGTATGCAGTTTATTCTTTTCGTGTTTTGATTTCGTTGAATCATCATTTTATAAAAAATATTTTTAATTTTTATAATGGTTATCAATACTCAATTTTATTTTCTTGTGCTATTTAACAAAATTTATATTCTTGATATTGTATTTATAAATGTATTTTTAACTATGTTGTACAGCGCTTTAGAGTAATTGTGTTTATTATATAAGGCGCACTATAAATTGTGTATAAAAATAATAATAATAATAATACAATAATAATAAAAAAATAATAATGAAATCAAGTTAAATCTAAAAATGCCTGGTAAATAAAGATGACATGAGTGAGAAGTTAGTCTACTCTGTCTTTGAGCTAAATGTTCATTCTGTAACTTCTCATCAGTAATTTGTCTTTTGAAAGCAATATACGGCCAGGATTAGCACCAGTTTGCCTGCATGTATTGCATGCTGTGGAATGTCTTATCATCCACTGAGTGGCGTGTGGTTTCTTTCTCGATGATGGTAAAAACAGGGTAGGTCGCTTTTTGAGAAAATCTAGATTACCGGTGATAGGAATAAATCCTTCATGGCTAATTTTCCGAGGAACAGTAGAGCTGATGCAGCAAGGTAGATTATCTCCCCTTCTCATCGCTCTCATCCCCAAGCCAAACTCTTGTCTACAGCAAAAGATCGGAGAGCTGATATAGGATAATTACAGCTCGGCCACAGTTGTATCGCTCTCTCTTCATGCCCTCTCTATGAAGTCTGGGTTAGATTAATAGTGTATACATGCAGGTTAATCCATTTAGTGATAAAAGAGAAAGATAATTGGTTTATAGAATGGTATACAGAGGAGAATCGGTTAATGAGATTTGATTGTTTAATGTTGATCGTTTCTTGATGTGGCTTAAGATTGTGAAAAAGAACATGGACACATTTTGTTACAATTATGTACTCAAATTTGCAATAAAAAGTAAAGTTTTAATATTAAACACTTTAGAATCAGAAAATTTGCAGGGAACAATTTTGAATGCCGCTGTTAAAAGTAAAATTAGTTTTAGTTAAGATGATTATATCTCGTTTTGATGCAGTTTTAATTTCCTTACAATTGATATTAATGCTGCAAACAAAGCTGAATTAAGCGAGAAAAAAACTTAATTATTCCAATAAAAAGATAAGTTAATAATCAAGAATCATATTCTAATGAGAGGGAACTAGATGGGTTATTTAAAAGAAAGTAAATTTAGGTAGGTGGTTTTAAAAAATCTAAAATTTTATTTTAAACAAATCATTATCATTGTTGTGGACAGACAACACGTTTGATATATTTAATGTGTTAGATTTAAAATGAAAAGTAAAATAACAGCTTGCAGATTTAATAATTTATGTGACACAGTATACAAGAACAGTATTAGCATGTCTAACTGTATAAACATGTCTTTGTTTAATTTCTGTGTTTTTCTGTTTTCTATCTATTAAAGGTACGGTATTGTATTTTTTTAAGCAGGTTGTGATGATCTGTATTTAACTCTGACTTGTACTCATTTACAATTATTTTCCAGTTAAAATTAATGTTTGTTCTGATATTTATTACAGGTTCACTATTTGTAAACCATGGTTAACAATTTTATAGCTGTCGAAAATGGAGTTGAATATATTAAAACTATAGTTTCACAGTGATTATTGGTTATTTACAAAGAATGTCAATAAACTTTACTAACAAGTAAGTTTCCTTGCTTTGTCATTCGTAAATTACAGTTTACAACCGTGAGAGAAAGATTTAACGGTTAAGCTTTAGATGTTGGTTTACGCTTCAACTGTAAATCTTTACTTGACTCATTTTTTGTATAAATTTGCATTCCATGGTTATCAAATGTTAATCTGATGCTTAGTATTGGTATAAATTCTGTGACCATATTGATCACGGGCACCTCCATCCTCACAATGTCAATGTTTCGTGATTTCGGAGTTCAGATATCACAAAATCTTGACATTGTGAGGATGAGGCACCTAACGTTACTTATTTTTCTTGTATAAACAAGATGTGTTTGTGAAACACTATGCACCAGGCGGCAAAAATGTTCAAATAGCTTTTTTTAGCATATTGGTCACAACTAAGGTCACAAGGTCATGACCTTGGTTCCATTATATGAAAGAAGTGAATTAGTGGAGTATGCATACCAAATGTGAAGTCTCCATCTCTTATGGTTCAAAAGTCATGGCAAAGGATCAAAAAGGCTTTCTTTAGCATATAGGTCACCGTAAGGTCACAAAGTCATTTACCTTGGTGCCATTTTTAAGAACTTAATTAGTGGACAAAGCATACGAAATATGAAGTCTCTATCTCCTATGGATCAAAATTTATAACGAAGGTTCTAAAAAGCTATTTTTAGCAAATAGGTCACAGTCAAGGTCACAAGGTCATTGACCTTGGTGTCATTTGAAAAAGCATGATTAGTGGAGTGAGTAATCTATGCACTCATAATGATATCAAAGATGGTTCAAAAGTTATTTTTTTTATCATAAGTATTACCTGTCAAACGTTGAATCGTTTCCATTAGTATTGAATACTTTTTCCATTTGCGTTGTATGATTTTTCTATTTGTATTGTATAATTTTTTTAATATATTATATATTTTTTGCATTGGTTTCGTAAACCTTTTTATTTGCTTTATCTATATTGTGTTATTTTCTATTTGAATTCTTAAATTTTTCCTTTTGTTTTACATTTTCCGATTGATTTATATAATTTTCCAATTATATTATATAATTTTCCATTTGTATTGTATAAATATGCGCCCGGATCGATAGATCGTGGGCGCATATTGTTTTTTGACCTGTCTCTCTGTTTGTCTGTTTATCTTTCTGTTTGTCTGTCTGTTATCGACTTTAACCTTTGCCATAACTTTTGAACCATAAGAGGTAGAGACTTCATATTCAGTATGCTTACTCCACTAATTAAGCTCTTTCAAATGACACAAAGGTCAATGACCTTGTGACCTTGACTATGACCTATTTGCTAAAAATAAATTTTAGAACCTTCGACATTTTTGGTATGCTTTGTCTACTTATTCAGTTCTATCAAATGGCACCAAGGTTAATGACTTTGTGACCTATATGCTAAAAATAGCCCTTTTGAACTTCGCCGTAACTTTTGACCATAAGAGATAGAGACTGCATATATGGTATGCATACTTCACTAATTAAGGTCTTTCATATAATGACACCTTGTGACCTTGACTGTGACCTTAATGCTAAAATAGCTTTTTTTCGAACGATGTTGTCGCCGGGTGCATAGTGTTTTACAAACACACCTTGTTTTTCATTTGTTTTCTATACTTATGCAGTACATATGGAAATTGTTAGAATACTGAATGAAATAATAAATGAATTGATAAAATGTTAGAATGGAAATGAAACAATACAAATACCGGGAAAAAAATTAATATTGCAACGTTTGTCACGAAACAGGTATTTCTGAGGTTTCCTTAAAAAGTGGTTTTTAAATGCTTTGTCACTTTAAATATTCAATGTAAACACCATCTTGGAAACAGAAAAAAAAACCAAACAAAGCATTATGTTACAGTGAATTGTTATTGAGACAATTGCTATTCTAATGATTTATAGTCTTCTCGGCTAACAATTACAACATCAGTGTCCTCAGTTCCAGGCAACAAAAATATGAAAATAAATGGATTCGAATACGTAGTCCGTTGAGCCAGGCGAAAAAAGCTTTTAACTTTTAAACGCCTCAAGTTTTCTTATAAATGTAAGAAGTACATGTATCGTATGCATGGCTTGTCAAACTTAATGTTTTTCATTTGTATTGTTTATTTATAAAATACAAGTGAAAATCAAACAATACAAATGGAAAAGATTGAGTATAGCAACGATTGACATACCATGCATAAGATAGTTCTTACGTGATAAGAAAAAATATATTGATGCATTTAAAGATCGTTTTTATTTATGTGGTGTTAACCTTAGGCCTGAAGCAATGGACTTCAGATCAAGCTATGGATTAAAGTACATTTGTAATCCATTAAACAAGATGAGGAAATTTGTGAGTTCCAATTTAAGCTCACCTGAGTCGAAGACCACTTAATTTAAGAATACGTTATTAGCTCACCTGAGCCGAAGGCTCAAGTGAGCTTTTCTGATCACATTTTGTCCGGCGTCCGTCTGTCTGTCTGTCTGTAAACTTTTCATTTTCTACTTCTTCTCAAGAACCACAGGGCCAATTTCAATCAAACTTGCCACAAAGCATCCTTGGGTGAAGGGGATACAAGTTTGTTCAAATGAGGGGCCACGCCCTCATTCAAGGGGAGATAATTGGGAATTAATAAAAATTTGGTGGTATGTTTAAAAAGTCTTCTCAAGAACCACTGTGCCAGAAAAGATGAAACTTATAGGGAAACATCCTCAGGTAGTGTAGATTCAAGTTTGTTCAAATCATGACCCCTGGGGGTAGGGCGGGGCCACAATGGCCGACCAAAGTTTTACATAGAAATATATAGGAAATTCTTTAAAAATCTTCTTCTCAAGAATAACAAAGCCATAACTGATCATATTTATATGGAAGCTTTCTCAGGTAGTGTGGATTTAAGTTTGTTCAAATAATGACCCCCGGGGGTAGGGCGGGGCCACAATGGCCGACCAAAGTTTTACATAGAAATGTACAGGAAAATTCTTTAAAAGTCTTCTTCTCAAGAATAACAAAGCCATAATTGATCATATTTATCTGGAAGCATCCTCAGGTAATGTGGATTTAAGTTTGTTCAAATCATGACTCCCGGGGGTAGGGCGGGGCAACAATGGCCGACCAAAGTTTTACATAGAAATATATAGGAAATTCTTTAAAAATCTTCTTCTCAAGAATAACAAAGCCATAATTGATCATATTTATATG
>PRKT01000242.1:713659-741373 GCA_003671525.1 Saccostrea glomerata
TAGGGCGGGGCCACAATGGCCGACCAAAGTTTTACGTAGAAATATATAGGAAATTCTTTAAAAATCTTCTTCTCAAGAATAACAAAGCCATAATTGATCATATTTATATGGAAGCATCCTCAGTTAGTGTGGATTTAAGTTTGTTCAAATCATGACCCCCGGGGGTAGGGCGGGGCCACAATGGCCGACCAAAGTTTTACCTAGAAATATATAGGAAATTCTTTAAAAATCTCCTTCTCAAGAATAACAAAGCCATAATTGATCATATTTATATGGAAGCATCCTCAGGTAGTGTAGATTCAAGTTCAAATCATGACCCCAGGTGGTAGGGCGGGGCCACAATGGCCGACCAAAGTTTTACATTGAAATATATAGGAAAATTCTTTTAAAATCATCTTCTCAAGAATAGCAAAACCATAACTGGTCAAAGGTTTACTTTAGGATTTAAACTTTTTCAATAATTAGCCAATTTCTACTTTTTTCCTAGCCACAGTGTTCAGGTGAGCGATGTGGCCCATGGGCCTCTTGTTTTTATCAAAACTTGCCACAAAGCAATCTTTGGGTATAGGAATCTAGAGTTGAAAAGGATGTTCATTTTTCTTTCAATCTCGAAAAGAAATGCAATGAGAAGATACATATAGATTTAAAATCTGTAATATTTCATGTTCACAGAATCAGAATGAGAATCCATCCTTGCTACTGATTAGGTTTTAACTGCGTTTCGTTAAAACGAAAAGTGGAAGGAATGTATTGAAACAGATGACGTCTGGCAAAAAATCAGGGATAAAGCATATTTGTGAAGTTATTAGTATCTTGAGCAGAAGTCTTGTATTTTTAGGTCACCTGAGTCAATCAGGTGACCTTTTGCTATCCGTTTTCGTCCGTCGTCGTGTATTGTGTGTTAACATTTGAACATTTTCAGCTTCTTCTCTGAAACCACTAAACCAATTTCAACCAAATTTGCTATACAGCATCTATGGGTAAAGGGGGACAAAAATTGTGAATTTCATAGCCCACACCCCTCTGGGACCTGAAGGGTGGGGCCAAAACCACTATAATTAATGAAATCTTTAAAAATCATCTTCTTTACTATTGGACATTATGCAGTCAAACTGTTGGTATGAATGTAATGAGCATTGAGTCCTCTACCAAAATTGTGAAATTCACGGCCCCAGGGTCAGGGGTTCTAGTGCTAGGGCGGGGTTAAATAGATTATGTAGTAAAAATGCATTATTTCTTTGAAAATCTTCTTCTTTGCTCCTGGGTATTAAATAAACTAACGAAATAGTTGTTATGAGCAAGAGTGCCTCTTCCAAAATTGTGAATCTTATGGCAACAGTGTCAGGGGTTCTGGTATTAGGATGGGGCTCCATTGATTATATAGTGAAAATGCATTAATTCTTTTAAAATCTTCTTTTCTGTTCCTGGGTATTAAATAAACTTACTAAGTACAAAGAAATGATGAGATAGAATGCCTCTTTTAAAATTTCTTATGGCTCCAGGGTCAGAGGTTCTAGTGTTAGGGTGGGGCTCTATTGATTAAATAGTGAAAATGCATTAATTCTTTGAAAATCTTCTTTTCTGCTCCCGAGTATTAAATAAACTAACTTAGTATATAGTTATAATGAGCAAGAGTGCCTCAACCAAATTTGTGAATTTCATGGCCCCTGTGACAGGGGTTTTACCATTTGGTGTAAAGGGGGGGGGGCTTTTTTGATTATATTGGGAAAATGCATTAATTCTTTAAGCATCTTTTCATTTGCTCCAAGGTATTATGCCAATGATCTAAGTATATATATTTATGATGAATAAAGGTGCATAATCAATTGCAACCACTTATGATGAAATACAATTTCCAAAATTTTGATAGATGTGGCCCCAGGATCAGTTGTTCTTTTGTGGTGGGGTGCATAACTGGTTATAAAGTGGAAGTGCATTTATTCTTTGTTACTCAGATCTATCTCTGGGTATTAAGTAACTAGAGTAAGCATGCTAAGTGTATAATTATGATAAGCAATGGTGCCTCTTTCAAAATTGTGAATTTCATGGCCTCTGGTTTAAAACACGAAAAAAATTCAATTGTTCAAAAGTTGTTGCATGATACTCAGGTGACCTATAAGGCCCGTAGGCCTCTTGTTTTTAGACTGGAAATTAATCTTTTCAATCAAACACTTCGTTGACATTTTCAAAAATATATCATTATGGAACGAATTTCTTAACACCCCTTACATGGGAATGCTAGTATATAGAAAAATATCTTGAAAAATCTTCTTTCCAAGAATAGCAAAACCATCCATATATATTTTATTAAAGAAACATCCTCAAGTAGTGTAGATTCTTGAGAACATTTCTTTAAATTATGCCCATAGATGTGTTGCCTGCAGAATGTGAAGGCATTGTTTAATGACGTGAGCTAAAAAGTTTGGTCCATTCTAAATTTTTAAATGCCTATGACTACGCCTTCATCTTGGTGTATTCCTCATTCACATTGGCTCATTGTGGACTTGAAATATTCTTTACATGATTTATTGGTCGTTGCAGTCTTATATAGAAAGGTCTTGCTAAGTTTTCTGATTAAATATTCTTTTTTTATCCGCGGAATGAAGGACATGAAATGGAACTATTGGATGAATGATATATTTTCCATTAAATCCAACATTTATTGAAAAATTAGAGTATTCAAGCAAATTGAAATATCTATATAAAGATTTTGATGGCTTCCATTATATATTCAAAACCCATCCCCCACCACAAACTGTGATTAGCAGTATTCACCGCGCTCAAGCCCTTTAAAGGACAGATGATACAAACCAAAAAAGTCTGGATTGTTATATAATTTAGGACATTTTTTTGTTCCAAATAATGCAAATAATGGATTTCTAAAATATTAAGAAATTGCAAACATTCTGTGATGATAAAAATTATACCTTTCTGCAACCAACATTATTAATCTTTACAAATATTTTTCACTTAAAATCCCATTATTGTGAAATTTTGGATGAAAAATTAAAAAAATTAAAATTAAATTAAAAACTATTCATTTGACTCATTTTAAAAACATGACTTAAGTTGTTATCTTATTAATTTTTGGATAAAATATTGTATCATTTGTCCTTTAACAATAAAAATCAAGAGCAGAACAAACACAGACCTCTAAAAATATCAGAGATGGGGTCAGGTGCCATGGAGGAGTAAGTATCCCCTGTAGGTCCGTCCCGCCCGCTGTGTGCTCCTTGTCAAGATCGAGAGAAAGGAACAAATTCCAAGACTCTCCAGTGTTTAAATTATGGTACTACAATAAGTATAGTCAGTCATTATTGACAGATTAAATTTGACAATGTGATTGTATCGACCATAGAACTTGCGAAATAATAGCTTTAAACGAGACTGTTCTTCTTTCAACTTGTTTGTGAATAATTTGCATCGTTGTTGAAATTGTTTGTAGGAAGAGCATGCTCTTGCATATTTAGTTAGTTAGGAGACACAAACGCGTGTGCAGTTGATAAGGATACAATGCTACATAAAAAAGGGAAGTTGACGAAAGAAAAGTTAAAATCATCACATTGTTCACAGAGTTTTGTTGCTAGGCTGGTAGGTTAATTTTAGTGAAATGAAATAAATGTGACGTTATGCAAAACAAAGCATAAACTATTTTGAATGATTTTTTTTAAAGAAGTAGCCCAATCATTGAAAACAATGTAACTAATAATACAGTATGTACAATGATTGGTATTTCGATTATGAATCGTTGTTCATAGTAAGTTTATTGTTTGTTGCTTTATCAGAACTTTCCTCGCAGCGTCATCTTCGCGTTCTCATTTTGATCAAAGAATTGTACATAATTCACCATTTTGAACAGCATATGTATTAACTAATAACATTAGTCTAACTAATACTAGAGTACTTTATTATAAATGAAAGAGAGAGAGAGAGAGAAAAAAACCTTCGCAAATAAAACGGACTTTTAGATCCAATAGTCACTTGTCTCTCTTTTCTATGTTCGGCACAAAAACTTTGACTTTTAAAAATAGAATTTTATCATAAGTTAGAACCTAACCCGCTTTTTCCTCCAATCAGCAGCTGCTAAATTTTTTATTAAGTTGATCACTTAATTGTTAAGATTTCATGTCTATGCAGTAATTCCGCGGGCTGACCTATTAGCCAATGAAAAAGCGTGATAGGTTCTAAGTAAGTTAGATCATATTAACACCCTTCCCCGCAGTCACGCATTTTAACGCATATACCATTTCCTAACGCAAAATCACGCATTTACCGTTTCCCCGCAATCACGCATTTTTCACGCACTTTAAAAGTCCATTTTATCTTCAATTTTTGGCCAAATTCCAACTATTTTATACTTGCTTGAATCTCATAAAATAAGAAAAGTTATTTTCTAAGTAAAATATTATTTCAGAATATTATTTACGCTTTACTTTAGAGAAATATGTACCCCGCTATAAAGTGCTTGCGGGGAAATGGTAAAGTAATATGTCTATGACGCGAGGATTCAATATATGTTGCATAGCAATTCTGTAAGTTGTAAAGTGTTAAGTAAAATTTTAGTGGTTAAGAAGTGGGCTCGGTTGCTTCGCTCCCTCCGCCCCTTCTTAACCACTAAAATTTTACTTAGTATGATCTAACTATTACGTAGAAATTACTAGTAAATGATTAGGGTTTCCTCTGGCCTACGTTTTTTTTTTAGTTTTTATACAGAAGAGTTCACCGTTGACTCTGATAAGTAAAGACTTCCCATGTCTTGTTGATGAGGGATGGCATACCATCCTGATTCCTGGCATTACTAGAGAACGGCATGCACAGAGTTTGTGTATTAATGCCAAAACATACAAGACAAAATAAATTCTTTGTCAAGAAAGTCTTAGTGTAATTTTTATCAGGATTTATTTCATTATAATTTTGCATAACTTGGTGTACATGAATCAATGATGCAATGCATTGTTATTGAAAGATTTATCTCAGCATGCTCAATAAAAATCATTTGTTTTGCTTTTCTTTTGAAAAAAGAAATCCGTTTACTGGCTGCCCAACAGTTGTTGAAGTCCATATCATTTTGGACGGATTCTCGTTTTTCTAGTCAGGTCATCTGGTGCAATGCCAGATTTCAGAATGCGGCCCAATGTCTGATCTCTCTTGACTTCCCTTTTTGGAATAGTTTTTCCCAATAGTAAGAGCTGGATGTCTTCCTGTCCCAGTTCTGGCACTTTCGTTTCCCCTTTGACCTCTGATATGGAACGCTTACAGGGACACTTTAGATTCATTTGCCGTTGTTTCATCAAGTGGTAAACCCTCGATCCAGGGCCTATAATTATGAAAATGAAATTTTTTGTTTAAGTACTTTAAAGTTTGGAATTAAACGATGTTACATAATAGTATAGACATCAATCCTTGTCAAGGTTCTAATTCGTGGGTGAAGGTTACCGTCGAGACTGAGTAAGTTTACCCATGAATTCAATGAATTTTGAACCCTGACAAAATAACGATTTTTCTTTCACTTTTTAACTTAAAGGAGAGATCAATAGTCATGAAAAAGTATTGGTTTATAATACATGTATTCTAATACTTAGATGCTAAAACAAAAGGATCCTCCTCTTGCTTTAAAATTACACAAAATAATGTTTAAAAATTAATTGCATGCACTGAATTAAAATTCAAAGGATTATCTGATTAAAATCAGATTGATATGCTTGCATAAATTTTTCATTTACAAAAACATTATTTGATGTAGCAAATGAACAAATGAATCGAAATAAGCTGTAAACTCAAAAAAAAAAGATATCTTTATAAAAATTACTCGTTTGAAGATAAATTCACTTTAATGGTATATTTTACGTTTGAAAAGTTAACGATAAAGATTTGTGATTTTTTTTTTCAAGTGCACTTAAGTGAATTCATATGTTTTTCAAATTACTTTTGAAACCAGTTTTTTTTAGGCTTTATACCGAAAATTTAACAAAACTATAGTTGTGTGTGTGTGTTTTTAATTTGATGTAAAAGTAGAGTACCTCTCACCAAACTATATATATTGTATACAATGTCGATAAATTATGTTATTTATGCACATTACCCATGTGTCAATATTTTGGTCTGTGTGAAATAAACTGAACTGAACTGATGCATGATGAGGAATAATTTTAGTCCAAAGAATGTGTATCAATTATTGAGTTTTTTTAATGATACAGAGAATAAGTTTATGAAACTCAAAACTATGTTGTGTCTGTCCTTAATTACAACTTATTGGACGAAAGAACAGATATCAAGTGAAGAGCTGTACTGAACGGTACTGTAATTTAAAGCACAATGAGAAAGTAATAATAATCGTTACTGATGAGTATAAATACAATGTATATAAAAATGCAACATTTGGCATTAAAATTTAGAAAAAAGGCCACACGAATTTAATTTCCCGTTTTTTGGCGAGCGATTAAGATATCTGCATGACCCATATACTCAGTATAGCCTCAGATATGTACAATGGAATTGAATGCATATATAACAGTTATGTATGGGATGTATACATTGTATATTATACATGATTTTCATGTATATAAATAAGTACGAGGGCTGTTAAATTATTGAGACAATTACATTTACTCCATTAAGGACGGAGATAATTTCATGAAAATTCACCGACATTTTATAAAGAATGAATAGAACACGTATGCAAAATTTCTAATTCCTATGATAATTGGATAAGTTTCGGTGAAATAATAAACATGCTTATATCTATCGATCCAGACCAGCATCGCTACGTCATTTAACGTCACGTCAGTCGTAGATGGTTTCGCATGTTAAACGACCCGGAAGCGTTTAATACATGTCTTTCTTTGTTATTACATATAACATTACAAAAATCAAACAATCTCTTTTCTTAAACTATTCTTTAAAAATGTATACTGTTGCTACCTGAGTGAAAAATTTTCATTTGTGGGAAAAGATGACTTAGAATCACGCAGTCCCGATAAAACCGTAGGGATATTAATACCGTATGTTATAACTCATGGTCGATTAGGGCTTTTAATTTCATTCTGGTTAAATAAATTGTAAAAAAAAAATGAAATAACAAACTATAACACATTTTTTTCTCGTTTTTGTTTTAGCAGGTCTTTCAGTCTGGAAAAGAGTTCTACATTGCGCTACACCAAATTTTGGGTATGCTGGCTGCTCTGCCCTTGACGTCAAAATCAATTTTGTCGTTGTTAGCAGATTTATCTATCGCGCTTATTTTTTTTACAATCTCGGATTTCTGATCAAAATTCTATCAAAGTTGCACAACATGAATTTGAAATAAAGTTGAAAAATTATGCACTTAAACTGAATTATTTTCGCTCTTATGGATCCACGAAGAATTAGACGTTGTTGTTGCATATTTCCAATATCTGATTTCGTGACTGCTCTGGGTACCCCTACTTTTGACGCATTTATATACCATTGTAGAGAAAATATTTGACATTCTTGCTTTTATTAGTTCTTAGTGTATGTAAAACGTATATGCAAATTTCATCGAAAGACGTTAATTAGAAAGCAAATTATACACAATGTCTCAATAATTTTCGAACAGCCCTCGTTCGTAAGAGCAGGAAGCTTATTTATGACCTTGTCATGTAAATTTATTTTCAATCATATTCTTTTTTCCATGGACTTCAATGCAATCTTCAATAATTAATTATTTATTACTTCTAAGGAAATTTAATTTTTGAAAATTTCTCTTGTCAAATTCTTTTCTTTTTCTAAATTGCTTTAAACACATTTGATATTAATTTCAGGTCAGACAGTTGGGTTCTAATATGGGTCAGATGCCTTAATTTAAAAAAAAAAACTTTTTAGGCGGAACAGGGAACAAATTGATCGAACATTTTTATATGATTTGTTCAATAAATATATCTAAAATGCGAAAAAAAATTAATCAGAAATAGAATAGATTTTTTGTAAAGTTTTTTTAATGTGGCCAAAGTGTGTTTAATTGATCGTCATGGTTTCAGTTTAAAAAAAAACGGACGGGTAGGCAGGAAGGCATACTTACAGTCGTTTGGCCAGTTCCGAATTTTGACCAGTTCCGAATAATTATTTATTCAAGAGCTGATAATTAATACATTAAAAGGTGTAAAAATAAATTGATACCAATGGTAAGAAGGCTTCTTCATGAGTGATTGAATTATGCGAAGTTTTTGCCGTCAGTTCGGTTTCGTTATCGTACTTGAAAGAGTCGACATTATTTTACAATGCAACAAATCTGAATCTCCGCGAGGCGTAAATCTGCAGAAAAACCTTTGTCGAGACATCAATTTTTCGCATAAAATAACATTCCAGATATCAAAAGTGAGTTTGATATGTACTCTGACATATACTAAAAACTTGTCTAAAATAAATATTTAGAAAACTTGAAAATATCGGAAGATTTTCGCGTTGTCATTTTACCAGTTCCGAATACCCATTTTAAACACTATTAAAAATTCATTCTTCGTTGTTTTCTTCATTTTAAACGTGACTTTGGTTATTATACCCAAGCTTGAAAAGCAGGGGAAAGGGGTAGATAGTGATGGGATGTTTGTCTATTCATCCGTCTGTACGTCCGTTTAGCTGTCTGTACGTCCGTCCGTCTGATACGCTTTGGGGTACCCATTTCTTATCCACAACTCCTCTCTTACCACTGAATGAAAATTATTGATAATGAGGCTTCACAGAATTTAATGAGGCTTTCAAAGAATCGTTGTTAAATAGTGCGAAAGTACACCTATTTTATTTTTTGATCTGGCACATAACTTGGGGGCTCTCTTAGCATTTATACTGGCATACTGCCATTTTTTCTAATATTGAAGGGTATATCCCTCTCTTATCCACAATTCCTCCATTCCATAAGATTTTATGATGCTTTCATAGATATTTTATTACATTGTACATGTGACCTTTTATTATATATTTTTTATCTGACACATATTGCGGGTCTCCTAGATAGAGCAAAACACGGACTTTGTCATAATAATCATATAGGACGCGTGGGTATCATTAAAGTGAGTTCAGTGTTCACAGTACCCCTAGTTTCTATGGAACGCCAAATTAACATATATTCAAATATTTGTACCTATCTTCAAGTAATTGCACCTATCTTCAAATAATTGTACCTATCTTCAAATGAATTGAAGATAGGTACAATTGAATTTAAGATAGGTACAAATGAATTAAAGATAGGTACAAATGAATTGAAGATATGTATAGATAATTATACCTATCTCTAAATAATTATATCTAGGTACAAATGAATTATACCTATCTTTAATGAAATTAAACCTATCATTAATTCAATGAAAGATAGGTTCAATTGAATTATACCTATCTCTAATTCATTTGAAGATAGGTATAATTGATTTAAAGATAGGTACAATTGATTTGAAGATAGGTTCAATTAAGACATATCCTCAAAGGATTTGAAGATAGGTTCAATTAGATTATTCCTAGGTTCAATTCGTTTTATGTTGTTGGTAAATAATGAACGCTCCCTTGGAGACAATATTGAATATGGAGGGAAACGCACAGAACCTACAGAGTAGTCTCGTTTTCCCCAGACTCTGGGGAAAACGAGACTACCTACAGAGCGACAACAACAAGGGTGAAAAGAGAAATAAAGGTTAATTCAAAATGTTCAAAAAGCATATACTTATAAAAATACACATGTTTATCATGTAGGTATATTTTATATTGCAGCCAGATGAAGAATCCAAAAACGTTAGCGCCAGCTGTGATGTATCGGAAATGACGTATGGTAAAGGGAACTGCAAACACTTCTGGACAGTCCAGTCGACTGGGAAAAGTTGTGGTGTCGCTGAATTTCTTTGCTCTATAATTTTCAAAAGCGGACCTTTAAAGCTCATTTTAAGGATTGTAGATGAAGATTGATATAAAAACAATCCATGGAAACTTTTTTCACCTTTCGCAGTCTCTTTTTTTTTGTAAGAAATATAAATTTTTGTGGCCAAATTGGTTTTGGTTTCATGCCATTCCATCTTTCAATACACTTGAAAACGGAAAGATTTTATTACATATAATTCAAAGCATCTCTTTATGTCTGTGACAGTCTTCAACTCATTTCTTCCCAGCATTTTTTAGCTATACAAAATTAACAAAACGGACTAGAGGCACCATGTTCAATGAGCTTACTAAATGACACCTTATATGGTTATAATGGCAAAGTCCATGTTTTGATCTGGGAGAAGCGAAATAAATGTCAGATCAAAAAATAAAATAAGAGGTCACAATGGCATTCCCACTTTTAAAGGTGGCATAGTGACAATGTCAATGTTTTGCTAAGGGAAACCCAAAATAAGTGACCGATCAAAAAGTAAAATAGGAGATGCACAATGGTATTATTTAAAAACTAGGGGTATTGTGAGCAATAAGCTCACTAAAAGATACCCCCGCCTCCCATATGGATATAATGGCAAAGTCCATCTTTTTGCTGTGGCCGGGAAACCCAAAATATGTGTCGGAAAAAAAAAGTAAAATAGGAGGTGCACAATGGCAATATGTAATAAAAATTATGTGAAAGTTTCATTAAATTTCACTCAGTGGTACATGTATAAGAGGAGTTGCGGATAAGAGATGGGTACCCAAAAGCATAACAGTCAGACGGACATACCAATTACTATATACCCTCTCGCTTTTCAAGCAAGAGGGGGGGGGTAATAACCAGTGAAAGTTTTATTAAATTTCTTTCAGTGATTTAAGGGGATTTGAGGATAAGAGATGAGTACCCCGTAGCATAATGTAGTCCGTCCTTCCGTCTGTTACGCTTTGGGGTACCCATCTCTTATCCCCAACTCCTCTCATATACCAGTAGTTTGTCACTTGAGACTCGGGCTACATAACCTACATATATACCCTTATTGAAAAAAATAGAAAATCGTAGAATATTTAGTACATCCTCCAACGAATGGGACTTCAAAGAATGGAGACGAGTTTGATTCTTATGCTAAGAGATATCTTTGAGGTCTCCTTGTTTTATTTGAAAGACAATTTTTTCATGTTAAAAAAAAATTAGATAGATAACATGATCAGTGTGAAATGGTACCTGCTGAAAAAGCAGGTAACACCATTGTCTTCGTTTGTAATGCTCATTATATAAATTGTATTTTAGAAGAACTTTGATTTAATTCTGCAGGTGGTAATCCAACTTATACCAAAAGTTCCCGTTCTTAGGAAGAAATTATTCAAAATCATATGTCAGTTGTGTATTTTTTAATAACCCAAAGAGCGAAAACACTTCTCCATGGCACCCGATCCCACCTCTGATGTTTTGGAGGTCCGTGTTTGCTCTGAACCTATCTTGTATTGTTTTATGGACTTTTGATCTTGAGTTTTTCCCATTTCTATTCACACATTCTTCAGAATGGTCTGCAAGCCTCATAATATTCAGAAATAAGAAATCATAGCTCTGTTTTTAGAGGGATTGCTAGTCATTGATCAAAAAAGAGATCAAACATCTGTTACAAACACGTGTGTAGACTTCGATTTTTTTTCTGTTGGACCATCACGCAAATCCTGTATGAATATCTGGCCCAACTACCTTCCAGCAGAGAAGAACTGATGATTGTTCATTGTTAAGGAAAGCAGTTACTTTCTCATCCTTGATATATGCATTCATAAGAGTTTGTATCAGATCAATGGGAAATACATAGAACACGCTCTTGGTAGGTATCCATTTCTTCATTGTTTTCTCTGAAGTTTTCTGATGTGTCGCTAAGATGGACAACAGATTGGAAACTATGTAAGAGCGAAAAAGATCGAAGCTGTAGACATTTTTGAAGGTCAATGCACTGTGGCAACGCACTTTAAAAAAAAATTAAGCACTCTGATAAAAAGTTTCAAAGTGCGTTAAAATTTGGACAAAATTAACGCACTTTGAATTTTTCTTTTAAAGTGTGTTAAATTTGGGACATACTCAACGCACTTTGAAAACATTTTTCAAAGTGCGTTAAGAGTTTACATCAATATATTTTACCATGGAGACATTTAACGCAGTTTAAAAAAAAATATGTAAAAACAAACATTCTGGATTTAGATTCTAGTAATGGAACGATTTTATTTCAGTATTGTTTTATCTTTTACAAAACTTATGAATTGATTTACTCCCGTCGAGAAGAGGAGAAGACGGGTAAAAGGTCTCTCAGCCTAACTCTTCAATACACAGGCGTCGGTAACAATAAAACGGGGAAGGGGAGTAATAAATCCAAAAAAGGGCAAGCTGCATTTTCAATGCCTATATATGATGTATATCTTTCCAAAATAAGTGGGGGGCTAAGCCCCCTCCCCTTGTCCTTCCCCCGGTTTCGATGCCTATGCTATAACCCAAACAATGGATATGTATTAATGTTACCGGTATGACGTTGAAAACTATCAATAATCAATGATAATTGAATTAACTTAAAACAGATGAAAACTAGAAATTTTTAAGTACAGTAAAACGTATGAGAAAGACTTTTCATAGTCTTGAAATATTAAATTTTCACCTTTTCTTAAGATAAATATTCCTCGCTCCCTGCAAAAGAAATCACTTAATTTTAAGGAATGACTTCATTTTACAGTAGAAGTACTTTTTTCTGATTTCTTTTGGAATTAATTTTACTCTATGTATGCAGTATGATTTTTTCTGCAGATATTTGTCCCAGAGTACAAAAAGTAAATAAAAGACATAAAAGTGGCAATTTTAAGAATCTGCAAAAACAAAAACTATGATTCTGCGGAATTATGACCCAGTGGAAAAAATATGTTTACAGTATATATAAGAATTTTTTTTTTTAATTATGTCAACTAACAAATATTTAATGCTTGTACATGTACCTGCAAGCTTATTCAGATGATATAACACTCAAACTAAAATATATCTCTCTGTGATAGTAACAAAGTAGATTTTTTTATGTTCATTTTTAAACTAATAATCAAACTGTAAGAAATCATTTTATACATATCAAGGTTGAACTTACCCTAATTTCATGAAATACAAAAATTCCCCATAATGATGCAATTATTGACGGTCCTGTGGAGATGATGGGGAACGAAATAGCTGGGGATAATGCTTCATTGGCTATGAACCACCCAGCGGTGGCTATCCCCCACATAAGTCCGGAAATCACCCCAGGTAGGATAGCCTTCGGGTATACCTTAGGTTTATTCTTCATAATGATGATGTAGATGATGAAATAGGCAGTGCTTGTTATATAGATCCCACAAAAACAAGCAAACACATAGTCCAAAGCTGTCAAATAGAGTTAGCACTGGTACATTTAATCCAGTTGAGAACATATAAATATTGTAAAGATTCACTGAACAATGGAGTAATGTCAGATAAAAGATGGAAAAATCTTCAGAGCATAATTTTCATTGATTTTCACAATAACCAGGATTTTTTGTCTAAGAACATATCACTTATTTTTACCTTGTCGCAAAATATTTTTAAGATTTAACAAAAAAAATAAAAGTATTGGTTTTCCATATGAAAAACCAACTCACAATTTTCGGAGTTTCCTTTTTGGTCCTGAAGGTAGACAGCTGGTGTGAACATCTGACCATACAAAACCCCGGACAAAACCGAGAGTACAATGCCCCTGTAAATTACATTACAAGAATTTATTTTCATCTGATCATAAAAATATGTAGTCTTGATGTTTTGTCCTTGAAATTAATTTCTTTATAGAAATAGAGAAAGTAGTTTGACTGACATATTAATGTTTTATCGAATACACGTTTCCACTTATAGACGTTATTCTTACAAAATTCTTTTATTCACGGGTGACAATCTGTCTATGAAGGTGTTGTCCTCGGTGTCTGTAGGATCCCTATTGATGCTCCCTCGCGACTGTTAATGAGAATGTGAACAACCATCAAAGTTCTATAACTCTGACTCATGAAAACAAAAGGCCCATTGGCCACTACACTCACATGATCACTTTAGCCCTAAGAGGAGGATTTTCTTTTCATGTTGATATTTGATTCTTACTCGTTAATGAGAACATGAACAACCATCAAAGTTCTATAACTCTGATTCATGAAAACAAAAGGCCCATGGGCCACTACACTCACATGAGTCACTTTAGCCTTGATAGGAGGATTTTCTTTTCACTCCATGTTGATATTTGATTCTTTCTCCTGCATCTTTGTCCGGGAGACAATGACTTGAACAAGCTTGAATTTAAGCTTCATGAGGTCTATGCATATCAATCAGTCACTGCAGGTTTGAGATGAATGCTGATGAATGAAATCCTTACTTAGAGTCTAAACTTACCAGGTAAGAGTCATGATTTAAACAATTTAAAATGACAGTTCAACTTGATGTCAATTCTGCAAACTACTCACAAGGATTTTTCTTGCAAAACTTCCTGTTTTTTCTGTGACCCTTTTATATGTTAAACCCAACATAGACCAAGGCCATGATTCTATGCATCTTTTCCAATTTGGATCTTTATAGTTTGTACAGAAAGAACATTGAGATACAGCCACATTGTATATTCTTAAATGAAAAACAAACTGACAAAAACAATAAAACTTATTTTAATTAGCACTGTACAAAAGATAAAAACTTCTAATTTGTTACAAATTTAATCAGTTGTTACCTTTAGTAAGTTCATAATAAAAGTGCCAAAAAAAATGCATCTACTAATCCTGTGGCAGTGAAAATTCCAGTGAAGATAAACAAATGATTTGATGTGCTCGTCCATAGTGATGAGTTACCCAGGTAAAATTGAAGCTTTTTGTTATTATAACGTACAAGTATTTTTTTTTTACATGAGGTATTAATTTACAACATGTATGTGGTCATAAATTTTCTGTAGTCATTTGTCCAATGGTTCCTAAAGCATATCTAAAGCATATAATTGCAAACTAAAACAGAATGTGTTTATAAAACACTGATGCCCCCCCCCATATGACAGATTATGGCGAGGATTGAAATTTCTCAAATGTAAGTCAAACTCCAAGGTTGAAGTCAAAAAGTCAAAATTGTTTGTACTAATAGGAAGATCTTGTCCTGAGGAATATACCTGTGAAATATGAAAGCCCTAATACTAAGAGTTCATGTTTGCTAACAATGGTAATTAAGGATGGACAGATTAGGTGACCTAACCTGATTTCTGGATTTACCCTAAACAAGATGGTATACGCTTTTCTCTGAAGGAAGACCGATTGATCATTTGTGTTACTGTAGAGGGAGTCACCTGATCTGAGTTCTGGATTTACCCTTAACAAGATGGTACCTACATTTCTCTGATTCATTTGTATTACTGCAGAGATGGCCACCTGATCTGAGCTCTGGGTTAACCATTAATCAACAAGATGGAATCAACACTTTTTTGACTGAAGACCAACTGATCATTTGTGTTACTGTAGAGGGGGTCACCTGACCTGATTTCTGGGTTTATCCTTTACAAGACGGTTCCTGCACTTCAATGAATAAAGACCAACTGGTCATTTGTGTTACTGTCGAGGAGGTCACTTGACCTGATTTCTTGGTTTTTCCTCACCCCCGGTTTCGATGCCTATGCTATAACCCAAACAATGGATATGTATTAATGTTACCGGTATGACGTTGAAAACTATCAATAATCAATGATAATTGAATTAACTTAAAACAGATGAAAACTAGAAATTTTTAAGTACAGTAAAACGTATGAGAAAGACTTTTCATAGTCTTGAAATATTAAATTTTCACCTTTTCTTAAGATAAATGCTATGCTTTAAGTCGTTCACTTTTAGCCCCCACCCACCCACTAACATCAACGTATTATGGACTAGAAATTTAAAAAAGAGACGAAATAATGATATTAAACAATCATCTCTTTATTTTTTTCTAAAAGACCCATTTTCCTTTTATAATATTTATCAAAACCTAAAATATCTAAAACGTCAATATCTCAGGTCCCGAAGTGACCTTATCACCAAAAAATTATCCAACCAGGGTCAATTATTTATCATACCGATTATTTATAAGAATATATATTGATCAAGCATTACATTTTACTTTGCACTTTGCAAATAAATTTAATTTTTTCAAAGTGCGCTAACTTGGTCCCAAATTTAACGCACTTTGAAAAATTTTTTCAAAGTGCGTAATTTTCAAAGTGCGTTGTAACAATCCACACAACAGTTCCAGCAGTAATCAAGCTCCAATATCCAAAAGAATATTACAAAATTGGAGCAGTTAGCAAACACAAACATCTGAAATACATATAAGAGTTGAGATCAAGTACCATGTGAAAGTAGGCATTTCCTGAGGATCGGTCACATAGCTGTGTGCTGCTTGTCTTGTTTGGTAAACGAAAATATCTGTAAACAATTCAGAGTGATATAATGGCTTGAAACTTGATATACACAAGGCAGAGATGGTAACTCGAGAGCTCATTTTGAACAAGAATTAAAGGATTAAGCACAGGCGAACTAAAAAGTTCTTTTTAATACAGAAGCTATTTAAAATTTATAGAAATATCCTATAATCGTGGCACATGATATCCATTTTGAAAAATGACTGCCAAAACTGTTTATGATTGTCCAATGAAGTGGCCCAATATCCAAAACAAATTTTAATTTATCAATGTACCGATACACTTAATCTCACACTTTTTTCATAAAATGCACAATTATTTGAAAATTTTCAGTTATACCTCTTGACTAAACACTAATGCTGAAGATGACAGACAATGGAAAATTGACCAGAAAAGCTATGTTGAGTCTTTATGGCTCAGATGAATTAACAAGAGGCCCATGGGCCACATCGCTCACCTGAGCACTGTGGCTTGGAAAAAGTAGAAATTGGTTTATTATTTAAAAGTTTAAATCCAAAAGTAGTCCAATGACCAATCATGGTTTTGCTATTCTTGAGAAGATGATTTTTAAAGAATTTACCTATGTCTATGTAAAACTTTGGTCAGCTATTGTGGCCCCGCCCTACCCCCAGGGGCCATGATTCGAACAAACTTGAATCTACACTACCTGACGATGCTTCCATATAAATATGATCAATTATGGCTTTGCTGTTCTTGAGAAGAAGATTTTTAAAGAATTTTCCTATATACTTCTTTTTAAATCTTTGGTCGGCCATTGTGTCCCCGCCCTACCCCGGGGGTCATGATTTGAACAAACTTAAATCTATACTACCTGACGATGCTTCCATATAAATATGATCAATTATGGCTTTGCTATTCTTGAGAAGAAGATTTTTAAAGAATTTTCCTATATATTTCTATATAAAACTTGGGTCGGCCATTGTGGCCCCGCCCTACCCCGGGGGGTCATCATTTGAACAAACTTGAATCTACACTACCTGACGATGCTTCCATATAAATATGATCAATTATGGCTTTGCTATTCTTGAGAAGATGATTTTTAAAGAATTTTCCTTTATATTTCTATTTAAATCTTTGGTCGGCCATTGTGGCCCCGCCCTACCCCCGGGGTCATGATTTAAAGAAACTTGAATCTACACTACCTGAGGAT
This sequence comes from Saccostrea glomerata, assembly GCA_003671525.1. Classification (NCBI taxonomy): domain Eukaryota; kingdom Metazoa; phylum Mollusca; class Bivalvia; order Ostreida; family Ostreidae; genus Saccostrea; species Saccostrea glomerata. The sequence continues at coordinate 731,153 of PRKT01000242.1, forward strand.
GTTTCCCCATAAGTTTCATCTTTCCTGGCACGGTGGTTCTTTAGAAGAAGATTTTTTAAAACATACCATTAAATTTTCATTAATTCCCAATTATCTCCATTTGGATGAGGGCATGGCCCTTCATTTGAACAAACTTGAATCCCCTTCACCCAAGGATACTTTGTGGCAAGTTTAGTTGAAATTGGCCCAGCGGTTCTTGAGAAAAAGTCAAAAATGTGAAAAGTTTACAGACGGACAGCTAGACAGACAGACAGACGGACGACAGACAAAATGTGATCAGAAAAGCTCACTTGAGCCTGCGGCTCAGGTGAGCTAAAAAGCAATGAAACCGTGAGGATGGATAAAACTGTCATTCTTAAAAGTAACAATATATTTGTACACTGTTTTACATACATACATAGTAAAATGAAATTATTTTGTTGTCAAACAAAGAGAGAAATATTTCTCAAAAATTTAACATATATGAAACTGACATTTGCATTGATTTTAAAATTTTGGACTGAAAACTGAAAGTGTTCAAAATTTTCTCCCTGATGCAATGCATAACGTACATTGTATACATATGTCACAATGATAATTTCTTTGCAAAAATCACTTTAATTTTATCATAACTTACACCTTTAAACATACTCAAGTTATGGAATGTCTAACCTTATCTAAAAGAGCATTTATTCCAAATTCTTGAGATGGATTTGTTGAGTATTACATCATTATTCTGGTACATGTGTTGATAAATACTTCACCTGTGTACCCCCTTCTTTTGTAGAGCATGTAGTTTTATGCTACACTAAGAAATCAGAAAAAAGCAAATAGATCTACAAAATATTTTTTTTTTTCTACTAATATTTGCCTTACTGGACAGATTTACTTAACCAAGGATAAAAAAAAACATTTCTAGAGAAATAACTTTTAAGAAATTTATAAAAATATATCACTTAATGTACAATTATAAAAGTTTATTAATCATTTCTTTGTAATCTTTTAAGTGCCATAATTTTAACATATATGACTGTACATTCAGATTCAGACAATTAATTTGTATATAACCATCCCAAACATAAAAATCCTTTCTAATAAACATTTCAGCTTTAATAATACATGTGTTTGCCTTATTAAGACCATTAATTGATTAAATATCATATTAAATACAACTACAACTTGTATCAATTGTGCATTTTTAGTTTGGGTGCAAGAATACCGGCAAATATGTAAATGCTTGGTATAAACAATTAACAGACTTGCTTACAAACAAATAAAACAATTCATAAAACAGCTAAAACCACATCAAATATCCCATATAATTATCTAATCCGTCTGATACCAAACAAAAATAATTATCACAGTATAAAACTCAGTGTATTATGTATGTAAGTATACTGAGGTATTGTAAATAAAGGGGAACCTATGATGACTGATGATTCTGTTATTATTTCTCGGACAAGGCAGTCAGGGTAGCTCCTGTTATAACAAAGACAAAGCCCAGCAGTAGAATAGAAATATTCCTCGCTCCCTGCAAAAGAAATCACTTAATTTTAAGGAATGACTTCATTTTACAGTAGAAGTACTTTTTTCGGATTTCTTTTGGAATTAATTTTACTCTATGTATGCATTATGATTTTTTCTGCAGATATTTGTCCCAGAGTACAAAAAATTATAAACATCTTTCCCATGAAAGGAAGTAGAGAACTTATAAGGATCGAGAGAAAAGTAACAGAGATTAACAAAATGCAGCAACACGTAGATAACTTGCAATAACAGGCAATAGACTATAGAGAACACAAGAACATGCAATAGAGAGCTACATGTAACAATGAATATGATGAATTACAGATAAAATTTGTTTTTAAAGAAATTTAGATTAACAGAATATAGAGCTTACAACGCAGCATTGTTAAGGCTTGAAAAAGTGGGCGGGGCCTAATTTGTACAGGAAATGTTTATTGTGACGTCACACAAAAATAGGTACATTTTGTATTCCTCATAATACTAGAAAATCAAATGTTTTGCAATTTTAAATTGTATAAGCATAATAAACAACATCAAAACTTATCAGTGCATTAAAAATAGTTGCTAGTTAAATCCCAGACAACATTTCATAAACAAATCACTGGTCGCAAGAAACTTGTCGACATGACGTCATTTTGGTAAACATGACATATTTTATGTGCTGTGAAAGGCAAATCAAGTATATTTTTCACAATGTAAAATGCATTTTATTATTAAACAGAATATTATTTACAGAGTTTATACAGGCTATTAAATCCAATGTAAAACCTTTGTTTAGAACGATTATTCAATGATTAGGGGGAGAATGTATGTTATCAATTTTACCATGTTTATGTGTACAGGTTAGGCATGTTTAAGATGGAGGTGGCTTATCAAATCGCCTTTTCACAAGGGCATACACTTTATAGATGTTAGCCATTTTTTGAATATAATTAAAGGATATTTTCCTTAACTTGAAAAGTGCTGCTACTTTCTTTAAATCGAGAGTGTGACTTAATAAGGACCTAAAATACTTGGTAAAGGTCATATATATTTTGACTTAGGCATATTTTTTTGAAATTTTAGCTAATAAAATGCGAATTCTTTTTAAAGCAGCAACACTTTCCAGAAAAAACAAAGTATGCAGAAACAAATGGTAACTTAAATTTTTTATTTCAACTAGGTTATGCCCTTGCGATATTGAAATTTGTTTATGACCTCCATTCAGTACACATACCATGCATTTATCACGAGACTGTCCATTGATGGGACCAAACTTAGTTCAGTACAGAGTGGGATATACTATGTTATTTCAGGAAATATTTAAGTTATTCAATAATAAAACGACCTTATAAAAATAAATTCAATTTTAAAAAGTTTCCGTTTTTTGCACGTCTATATTCCATTGATTTCTTTATAGTAGGCCTTAACAGTGCTGCAAACACTTTAGAATAGAGAATTTGCAATAATTGGGGATAGAGATAGAACTGCAATAACTGAGAATAGAGAACTTATAATAAGTGAGAATAGAGAACTTAACAGTAAAGGGGAGAACTTACTGTGTTGTTGAGAAGTGGTTCTGACTCAGTCATCTCTACTGGGGTAACTTCATTCCTCACAAAGGCAAAAATGATTGAGCTGAAATAATTATGACAGCTACTTAACATCAAACAAACTGCTAACACTATTCTTACTCGGAATATAAAATGTGATACTGTTCTCACTAAAAGGAAAAAAAAACTTTGTGTTTTAAAACAGTTACATTTTCTCTAAGACCTTGACTTTTGATCATTATGTCTTACAAACAATATACTCAGAACATGGAAACCATATCAGAGACGAATAATAAATTAAATTTACAGGTCATGGAACAATCACATAATTATATATATGCTGTATATGTTTCTGGTAAATGTTTTATTCGGTTTTACTCAAGGTATATGTATCGATAATTTCAATGTATCCATTATAAATCTGGTGACCTGATACTGGTGACCTGATATAAATATTATTAATTTTTTACCTGAACACTGCTATCACCACTCCAACAGTGTTAAGAGTGTCATTCCCTATCTTATCACTTGGTGTCACTCCAAACAAACCAAATCTGCGAGAAAAAAAGATTTCTAAAGTAAGCTGCATACTGATGGATTTGGATGCTCTCTGATTGGTCAGACTCTCTTTCCTGAGGTGTACCTCAGAGTGAGTTCACCTTCAAAATTCTAGGAGGTTTATTTTGGGTTTCCTCTTTACAAATCATAGATTACAATTTTATCATCTAATCAAATTGAAAATTAAAAGGCATGTGTCATATAGCATAAATAATACACATTTTAGAATCTAATTACAGTAAAACTTGCTTATAACGAAGTCACTGGGAGCTATGAAATTACTTCATTATATCGGTAATTCATTATAACCGTATAAGAAATTCATCAAATTTATTTAGCTTGGGATCCAAGAAGACTTCGCCATGAATTTGCAATATCCGTGTTTGTACTAAACCAGTTTTACTGTAGCTCTTTTCTTAGTTTCCAGAGCTTTGATAAAGATTTACCATTATCGACGGTCCTCTTTATTGTTTGTTTGATACTCAGGGAATCCTTCATCACCTAAAGTTTCATTATCTATTCGCTCCCAGCCTTTTGTTTTCAGGATAGCTACATGCAAGCTTTGATTGACAACAAGTTTTTGCGGCTTCTTTCAAACACACCATTGACATTTTGAGAATCCAACAATGTACCCATATTTCGATACCCACTGTTGATCTTGTCTTTACTCACAGACTAGATCATCCATGGATATACGACAATACAGTGTACCATATGGGCATGATTTGCACATATGTGACATTTTTAATGTGTTACCCATTGTCAAGTGTGTTTCTAAGGCTGAGGGTAACATTAAGAATTGTTGAGTGCATCTTAACGAATCAGATTTAAATGATATACAACGTTTACCTCACTATTTTGTGTTTGTTGATAGATACCAGTACAGTAAAACTCATTTCTTGCGAACACGGATATAGCAAATTCAGGGATCCCCAGCTACCGGTATATAATTTAAGGAATTCCTTTTACGGATATAGTGAAGTAATTTCATAGGTCCCAGCATCGTCTCAAGCCATGAGTCCGCATATAGCTCTCTCAGAATGGGAGAGGATCAACATTTTGGCCGTGGTTTGCAATAATGAGGTCCCAGTAACTGGGTTATAATCGAGTTTTACTGTATATGACGATATAACCTACCTGCTGGTGGCCCAGCCACTGAGAAGATTGGTCATCCCCCAGATACACAAGCCAAGTCCCATACCAATAGTCTTAATGATCGGCACAACACAAATGTTACCTGAAATCAGACTCACAATGATCACAATTCATCAAAACAAGGAGTCAATTTTGAAATTAACCCTATATTTTTTGTAGACCATTAAAACATGCAGTCACAAAAACTCTATCCAAATATTTGATACAAGAATTGTTTTGATTGAATGTCAATGAATTAAAATTACTTTGCTGTGGTCAATATTAAAGTTACTGTGATAAGTACATATATACTGAATCCTTTGTAAGCCTTACCCGTCTCCCACACTAGCCCCCCTATCATCACCAGTGGATAGAAATGCCGTGTACCACGGATCACCTGTACTATGATACCCACTAACAGGGCAGCTCCACAGAGAATCCACTGAAAGAACATTCCTAAAAAGGCAAGTAAACATTATTACAGCTCCACAGAGAATCCACTGAAAGAATTATTATTCCTACAAAGGCAGGAAAACATCTATAACAGAATGAGGAAGAAAATCCTCAAATTGGGGCAGAAATTCATAATGAAGACAGGAATTTTGTAGTCATTAAAGGTATTTACTGTTTACATGTAAAATTTGAGTACAGCTGCTAAAGAGCCCATTCAAGCTTGCATTAAGTTTTAACTTAAAACTTATATATCATTGAAAACAAAAAGATAATTTTGCAGCTTTTCTACATTAATAAAGCATAGATGAGCACACTCAATAAGTTAAAATAACTGAAAAAATGAAAAGCTGTACCATCTCCGGTTTCAAACTTCTTGACAGGAGCAAAATTACTGCCATAGAGTAGGACAGATACCCCCGCAGCAATAAATCCAATGTACTGAGGAATTGTACTGTTGTCCCCAGAATCAGCCGTGGTTGTAACCACAGTAGTTGACTGTGTAAATGTTGATTGAGTGGTCATCCAGGTAGTGTTAGTGGTACCAGTGGTAGCATACTCAGTAGTAGGATTTCCTGAGGTGGTAACCTTTTCATTAGTTGTTTGGATTTTACTGGAATTTGGCACATTAGTACTTGTTGAGTTGATACTCGTGGGTAGATCACTTTTTTCTGCCAATGATGATACTGCATCAGCACTGAAGGTCTTGGAATCCACAGTGTAAGCAGAATAAGCAGAACTTAACAGTGTAGGGATTAAAGCGAGGCAAAATATGGACTGCCAAGCAGAGACAAGGACCACCATCATTAATTTGAATAGACCAGGTCTGTAAAGAAAAAAAAACAATTATATACAGTTGAATTGAAACCCCAACACATTTTCTTTATATGTTTAGACCTTAATATATCAAATCCTCTGATATCTCAGTTTATTTTCTTCTAGGTTAAGTTTGAGCTACAAATATTCGACTGCATATTAATATTCATAAGCCTGATTGAGAGACACTTGCCAATGGATGTATTGATTGATTCAACATAAAGTGTTTATTATACCCCCCGCTTGAAAAGTGGGGGTATATATATATAGTAATCGGTATTTCCGTCCGTCCGTCCGTCCGTCCGTCTGTTACACTTTGGGGTACCCATCTCTTATCTGCAACTCCTCTGATACCACTTATGAAATTTGATGAAACTTTCACAGAATCTTTATTACATGTTGCCATTGTGCACCTCCTATTTTACTTTTTGATCCGACACATATTTTGGGTTTCCCGGCCACAGGAAAACATGGATTTTTTCACCAGTTATAACCATATGGGAGGCGGGGGGTATCATTTAGTGAGCTCATCGCTCACAGTACCTCTAGTTTTGAACACTAACAGGAGAGGAAAAAATGCATGGCTGGACCAGGAATCAAAACTCAGGACCCCTGTATCTCTAGTCAGGTGCTCTACTAACTGAGCTATCCAGGCTGATATTCACAGCCCAAACCATTACATTCCTCTCTCCTTAAATCAGGTCTTCATCCTCAAAGACACCCAAGTTCTTAATACCCCCTGGCAGGACTTTCACCTGCAATTCCAGGGATGGTCATTGGCACTAAATCTGTAACAGGGAAGGAGAAAATGCATGGACCGAAATCAAATTGGGGAACCCTGATCGAATCTCCAGTCAGGACTCAGGTGCTCTACCAACTGAGCTATTGTAGTCATGCATTGAGGCCGATATGCATGCACTGCCCAAAGGCCAATCCATTACATTTATAACATATGCTAACACGTAATCTGTTGCTTTTACATGATGGATGTTTGGGATCGATAAAACTATTTCTGATCAATATGTGAAAGTATAATAAAGCAATTAAACATTGGACTTATTTAATTATAAGTAACAAGTAGATCTAATTAAGTTACTGCATTTTATACTCTAATTATTTGCAGGTGTTGGTATTATTTTGACAAACATATCCCAGTCTTCACCACTGTTCTCACTCAATCATATATATGTCACAAGAGAATGAGATAGTTTAAAGATGACTCTTATTGACCTACTTTCATATATGTAAACAAACTCCCTTTTTAAGACAGGAGAGATGTTAAATCCATAAATCTAATTTATTCGTGTACTTAAAGTCAGTTTAAGAGCTACATTTGATATTACAATCAGAGAGATATATGTCTCTTTTACAATAAATCATTTAAGAATATATTTACCACATTTATGCGTTGCACTTTTCGTCGTTTTGATGATCTTTGTTATGATCATGTGACTTCTAAACTTGGAATAAATCATGATGAAGATGCGGAATAAGTTTCTTTTACAAAGACGGGACAAAAAACATATCAGTAGGCTATCACTATTCCATAAATCATAGTATTAAATTTTTGAATTGATTTTGAAGGGAAAACATCAATTTTATTAAAATATTTCTAGAAAATCCGGATTTGGATTCCTGTTAATTCTCACTTTTAGAGTTTCTACTTTCGTTTTGTTTACTCGCGGGTTTTCACCATGGACTTCGTAAGATTGATAGTGTTTTACTGTCTGTTCAGTTGTGTCTTAGGGATTGAACCATTTTCAGCCATCGGAGCTATTGGGACTGCAGTGGTGGCTGGAGTATGGACGGTGTTCACGCCGATTAAATGTCATTTTAAAGAATGCTGCACATCAAAATGGATCAATCTTAACGCTACAGGTGATAGTTATGTTTTTAGAAAATAAACTATAAAAAGAATATAGGGAGCCTATTTAACATTTTTATTTAACATTAAGAACTATCATATAATATTAGTTATCCAGGTTCAATCAAGGGAGTACGGGGATTTACCCAGGGGTTTATTCCATACACCTTGAAGCCGAAGGGTGTATGGAATACAACCTGGGATAAATCCCCTTACACCCTTGATTGAACCTAGATGATGAATTAATTTTCTATGTACCCAAATAATTCTTTATAAAACTGTGTATCAAGCTATCGATATAAGATTTACTACGTCCTTCAATGCATATAGTGACGTCATTATGTTATTTGCTTTTTATCATAGAGAAACTATGCATTGTGACGTAAGTACGTACGTCATGTTTTTTACTCCTGGCTGAAGTCGGGTGTATGGAATTTTACACCCGACTTTGTAACCAATCAAAGCTCGTGTTACAAGCTAGTTAGGAAATAATATAGTGTATCTTTACAACATACTACATAAAAATAATATGTTTTATTTAATTATGAAACTAAATTTAAAGGTATGTTTTCAGAGTACATTATGATATTATTAATTTAATGCATTTGATGAAATAAAGCTCTACGAGAAGATCTTCAAAGTCGACTTTTTGGTCAGCATCTAGTAAATGATATCATCATCAAGCATCTTAAAGCACATATGACAAAGGACCCATCAAAAGCACTCACCCTCTCCTTCCATGGGGGGACAGGAACGGGAAAGAATTATGTCAGCAAAATCATTGCAGAAAGCGTTTTCAAGATGGGAATGAGGAGTAGATTTGTCCACTTGATATCAGCTACCAAAGAATTTCCACATAAAGACATGGTACCTCTTTATAAGGTATCCACCATTATCCGTCTGATTTATCATTGGAGTACTCAGATTCAAAGAATGAGCAGCGGGTAAAAAGATAAAAAGTAGAGTGACAAAAAACTTTTAAATATTAAAAACTTAGTTTTGTGTACCTATGTAGTGTTGAATTTGTTTTTTCAGGATAAACTGCGAGATTTGGTAGAGAGCAGCGTAAAAGAGTGCCCCCAGTCTCTTTTTATCTTTGATGAAATTGACAAGATGCCACCTGGAATAATTGACACTTTAAAGCCATACCTAGATTATTATGAACAGCTTTCTGGCACAGACTACAGAAAATCTATGTTCCTTTTTCTCAGGTAAACACAGATCCAGTAAATATTTTTAAAACATTTTTTTTTATACCTAAGACTTAATGTGATCAAAAAAATACAGTGATGGCTCAATAATGGCTCATTAAGCCATTTTTTAATTTTTAAATACAGTGAAAACTGTCTCATCCCACACCTGTGCAATCCATCACACTGTGAATTCCAATCTTAAATAGCTTTCCCATTTTACCATTTTCTATGTGTTTTACATTGTGCAAAGTGACACCCCCAGTGCACGTTGGATTAGACAGGTTTCACCATACATGTAATATATTTCAGTAACACAGCAGGAGAAGAAATATCAAAACATACCTTAAGCAGATGGAATTCCAGAGAAGATATAGGACTCAAGGACATGGAAGAAATTATCAGCAGGGCAACGGTCAACACCAAATCAAGCAAGTTTATAGAAAATCAGTTTTACATTACAAAAATAATAATTCTTCAGCACTTCTACAAAATACTGTAAACCAACTTTTATTCGCGTGCGAGAAATTTTCGCGAAGTTCGTGAGAGCCTCGTCAGCGCGAATATTTCTCGCCGCGAACCGGTCCTCAAAGTGTATTTGTCTATAAACAACAGATCCGAAAAGGCTTGATCATGAAAATTAATCGTCGCTAACTATCTTATCCTTGGTAAAACGCGAAATAAAGTTGTCGCGAATAAAAGTTGGTTTACAGTATTCTAAGCATACCATTCCATATTGCCAAGAATACAGTTAGTCTTATCATCTCTTGTTTTAAATCTCTTGTTTGCCAGGCTTTTTTGTTATTTCTGAGGCAATAAAGAGGTCCTTTGTCAATGGAATTCCTTTTTTTGTGTGTGCTTAAGAGAATTTGGGCCTTCTTAGCCTCTGTTTATCCATCTCCATAGATAACTTTACTTTTTAGCTCACCTGAGCTGAAAGCTCAAGTGAGCTTTTCTGATCACATTTTGTCCGGCGTCTGTCTGTCCGTCTGTCTAGCTGTCCAGCTGTCCATCTGTCTGTAAACTTTTTAAATTTTCATCTTCTTCTCAAGAACCACTGGGCCAATTTCAACCAAACTTGCCACAAAGTATCCTTAGGTGAAGAGGATTCAAGTTTGTTCAAGTGAAGAGCCACTACCTCTTCCAAGGGGAGATAATTATGAATTTGTGA
>PRKT01000242.1:744327-757516 GCA_003671525.1 Saccostrea glomerata
ATTGAAACTGAGGTCCCATTTTGCAGTAGGAGCTGGCTTGAAAAAGATTCTTCACTGCTCAATGGTCATGAATGTTGAGTTAAGATTTAAATGCAGCCCTCAATGGCAAGTGATGGTATCTCCAAACAAAACCTGACTCAAACTTGAAACATATAGATTTCCTTCCCACTATGTCGGTTTGTTAGGTAGCCTAACTGATATGTAGTGTCATTCTGTTTTATTTTACAGGTGGTATGTACCTATGTGACCTTATAATTAAGCACCTGATCACAGCTTATGTACCATTTCTACCGCTGGAGAGGAAACATGTCAGAGAATGTATTAAAGACTTCCTAGTGGCCAAAAACTATTACAAAAGAGACCAGATACCCGATGATAAAGTATATAAGATCTCCAAACAACTGAATTATTACCCAGCTGGTTTAGAAGTTTTTTCTGTGACAGGATGTAAACGAGTTCCAGAAAAGGTTGATTACATGATGAGCGATTTAGAGGACTGAGGGGTTCCGAATGTTCAAGATATGGATGTATGTGCATACCCTAAAATCTTGAAAATAAGACGGATTTAATAATAAGCCGGTTTTGAAAATAAGCCACCTATTTCTTGCATTAAAATTTTCTCGAAAATAAGCCAGTTTTGAAAATAAGCCGGTCATGACAATGCCATTTAGGAAAGATGTTAAATGTTTGACGATTGCCTTTTATTGCGGAACCAGCTAACATGGTGAATTTTTTTCATGAAATTGGCAGAAACAGTAATTATCTCATCCAGACCTGTACAAGCTAACAGTGTGTTTAAAATTGTTATAATTACATAAGTAAACGGGTAAAAGGAAGATTTTGTTTGTAAAGCATTTAACTGTCAGGTAACACTGCCCGAGGCAAGAAAACTGCTGATCGGCAGGGCTTGGTAGTAATTACATTTCAATGTACCGTATAATTGAGTTGTTTAGATATGTGTTTGTTTGACTAATTTATCAAGTGATTCAATTACAAGCGGATATCTTATATTTTATTTTTACTTTTTTAAAACAAGTTTATATTTCATGTAAATTTATAAGCTGTAAACAATGAAATCATTTTTTTCGGGATCGACATTTTCAAAATATAAGGTAGACGATTACACCATAGACCTAAAGAAAACGTACACCGGGGAATGCCAATGAATAAAAAAAAATGACAAGAGAAATCTTTGACGAGCTAAAGTCATTCGTTAATGTGTCCTCCTTGTCAAACTTTCCACTTTTACGGTATTTTTTTCTACACGCAAGATACTGACCAAAGTATTATTTTAATTATTTTATTTTATCATATTCATGATGTTTTAATTTTACAGGTAGTTCCTTTTCTATCGATTACACTTTATTCAATGATTGTATTGAAAATAAACCCGAATTGTGCTCTCTTCTCTTACCAGTTTTTGCATTGATAATAAGCCGGAATTTGAAAATAAGCCGCTTTTGAAAATAAGCCCCCACTTTCTTACCAAAACTTAAAATAAGCCGCGGCTTATTTTCAAGATTTTAGGGTATTGTAAATACAAGTTAAGTGTGGTGATCGAATGTAAAAGTACACTTGTGTATTTATTATTTATGTCTGCTCTGGAAATACATTATTACCATATTGCTGCTACTGACCAGCATTAATCATTGGAGATGCTTCAAGTAGCTATGAAGAGTGTGTAAAGTAGGAATGGACACTCCATTAACATTTTGTAACTGGTTAATCGCTGTTTAATATGTGGTATTGTAAAATATTTGATTGTGTAAATAATTAAATATCAACAAATTTAAATGAAATAGTGTGAAAAAATGGTGCTATATATAATTATACATTTGTACTAGTATAGGGAAAATACTATGAAGTGAAAATATTTATCTTTAGCTGTTTTTTCACTTTGTACATGTATTGATTCTTGTGTTAATGTTAAATTGTTTGAATCTGACATTTTTGTTCTGATGTACAATTCTAAAGAATGTCATCGGCATGCATATTTCATAGTTATCATATCATTTCTCTATGCCTTATCCAGTTTATATGTTACAGACTACTTTCATTTTCCAACAATAATGAATACAGGTTGGGAATGTATCATGGTGTATGTATTTATGTATACATCCTAAAGCTAGCTTTATGTAATATATAGTAAAATAACAAAACATTTATTGCTCTGTGGAAAATGTGTTTTGTCAACTTAAACCAAACGGTTTGCCTTCATCCTAACATTGGTTTTTGAGTCTGATGAAATGTATGTTGTCCTCAGACTTAGGGTAAAGAAAGATTTCTCTGTGCCAAAGAATTATACTCATATCATTGTGGTTTTTTTTTTCTTTCCTTTTTGATTGCATTGTATTGTCGATTAAAACAAAAATTGAAGACAAAATGTGTGTGGAATATTAAAAAAATGTACCACAATGCAATACTGCTTGTTGTGATGAATCATGGATTACGCAGCATAGAATTAGTAGGATAGAAAGTGCCCCTGCAAAAACTGCCTCTGGTAGTCAAATACAGTTATACACCCATAGCCTGAATGCTTATATTAAATGAATTGATGCTTACAGCAAAGTGATTTTTATACCCTATGCCTCTGAAATGTTAGGTAAACTTAACAGGTTTTCCAAATTACACTTTTATATAATCATGTTTTACTGTACATGCAATATTAAAAATCTATATGTATTTAAATTTTAAAAAATAGTATTTCTTCATATATACATGTATATCAGAGGTAAATTTTTATCATTTATCAATCTACTGGTAATTCAAAATAAAAGCACACACTGGGTGTGATCAGTCATCAGGGGATGCTCACTCCTCCATGGTACCTGATCCCACCTCTAATGATTTGATGGTTTCTGTTTGCTCTGCTCCTATTTAGTAGTGTGCAAAGGACTTTTGAGCTTGTATACAGTTTGTTATCTCCACATACATGTATTTGACTTTAAGAAGACTAAAGCTAAAAACATACTAAATTAAATACCGGTTCACTTTTGTGAAAGGACAAAATAGGGTTAAAGGCCGAATCTGGCCCCTTATTAGCTCTTCTGAGCCAAAGGCTCAAAGAGCTAATGCTATGGCCATTTGTGCGGTGTGCGTAAACTTTTTAGAATATGGGCCATAACTCAAGAACCCCTTGGCCAATCAATACCAAATTTGTCACAGGGTATCCTTGGCCCAAGGGCTACCATTTATACTAAAATAAGGGTTGGGACCCTTAAACAAGGGGAGATAATCAGGAAAACAAAACCAAAAGTACTGGTTGCTAAAAAATCTTCTTCTCCATAACCACCAGGCAGATTTTCACCAAACTTACATACAAGGATCAGGATATGTTGAAGATTAAAAATTGTTCAAGGCATGACCCTCGGGCAAAGGGCGTGGTCTCAAGGTCACTTCAAAGTTGACCTCTATGTACAGATAATAAAAACGTTTATATTTTGCTTACTATTAAGACTAAGATCATCAAATTTTGTAAATTGATGCATCTTGGGACCTTAAAACATATTTATGAAAAAGTAGGTCACTGTGACCTACTTTTTGAATTTCGTAGGCATTTGTTTTCAAATTGTTTAAAAGGCATATTTTGATTACCTTCAGACCTAGGATCATCAAACTTGGTCAGCAGATGCATCTTGTGACTTTGAAAAATGTTGATCAAAATATAGGTCACGATGACCTAATTTCAATATTTTTATACCCCCCGCTTGAAAAGCGGTAGGGTGTATAGTGATCGGGATTTCTGTCCGTCCGTCCGTCCGTCTGTCCGTCCTTCCGTCTGTACGTCCGTCCGTCCGTCTGTTACGCTTTTTCTCTTATCCACAACTCCTCTTATACTACTGAGTGAAATTGAATGAAACTTTCACAGAGTCTTCATTACATATTGCCATTGTGCACCTCCTATTTTACTTTTTTATTCGACACGTATTTTAGGTTTCCCAGAGCAAAACATAGACATTGCCATTTTTTGTTTACCTATGACGTCACATAAAAGAAGCTTCTGGATAACATTTGACGGGACGAGTTATTCCTCTTTACACATTACCGTAAAACAAGATAGAGCAATACATCGACATTATGGGAGGCGGGGGGTATCATTTAGTGAGCTCATTGCTCACAGTTCCTCTAGTTTGGCTATATATTAGTATCTTAGGTACTAATTGGCTTAGAATCATCAAACTCTGTGAGTTGATGCATCTTGGGTTTTCGGAGAGTGACGACCAAAATGTAGGTCATGGTGACCTACTTTTGACATTTTGTGACTTTAATTAAGTATCTCTGGTACTTATTGACCTAAAATCATCAAACTTTGTCAGTTGATGCATTTTGGGCTTTCGGAGAACGTCGACCAAAAAGTAGGTCACAGTGACCTACTTTTGACATTTTATGGCTATATTTAAGTATCTTAGGTATTTATTGGCTTAGAATCATCAAACTTTGTGAGTCCATGCATATTTGGTTTTCGGAGAGTGACGACCTAAAAGAAGGTCACAGTGACGGTCTCAGGCACTTATTGGCTTAGAATCATCAAACTTTGTCAGTTGAGGCATCTTGGGTTTTCCGAGAATGTCGACCAAAAAATAGGTCACAGTGACCTACTTTTGAATATCTCAGGTACGTATAAGCTTAGAATCATCAAACTCTGTCAGTTTAGGCACCTTGGGTTTTCGGAGAACATCAACCAAAAAGTATGCAGTACAGTTAAGGTGCGCAATGGAAATATTGGCTAAATTTTGTATTCAAAAATGTATTCCTAGTCGGAATGGCGATTATTTTTAGTACATTATTCAAATCGAATAATTGTATTTATGATTAATAACTACATATCGAGGACGATTATGTTTTATATTTAGACTAGTCACGTGATGCAGCAATAGCGTGATTTTAGCACATTGACTTGCAGTATTGATGTTACATATAAAGATCACTAGTGCAAGGGCATAACCAAGTTAAATTTCCAAGTATATAAACATTTTAAACACGCATTGTAGTTTCTAAAAAGTGCTGCGATCCTATCTAAATTCTGCAATTCATTGTTAAAATTATATTTGTATGACCGATTGCTATATTTTTTGCTGGTTGGCGGCATGGAATATTGATATAATTAAATTGTTTTTAAGATTTCATCAGGATTGCAGCACTTTTCAGATACCTTAATAGTTCTAGAGATGAATTGTAAAAGCTTACTATGATCCATAGAGTGTATGCCCTTGCACTAGATCGATTTATTAAGACCCCCACATTATCCTCCGATGTACTTGCATACAAATATATGGCAGTGTAAATTAAATACGTAATGTACAGAAAATATATTAATAAAATAGTGAACAAGACATTAAATTCAAGTTATTGGCACATAGAATATCTGTAAATTATATTTTATTTAATTAGAGAATACATATTTTGTTGAGAAAATATTACTTGATCTGTCTATCACTGCATACAAACTACGTCACGTTTTAAGAAATGACGTCATATTGACAAGTGTATTGCGATCTGAGTGACTTGTTTATAACTTGTTATGTGGGATTTAATCAATGACAAAACAGCACGCTGTAGTAAGTTTTCATGTTGTTTGATGATTTCTTACTGGTTAAATTAACAAATCAACTCATTTTGTGGTATTTTAAAGAAATGTTGTATGACGTATATTTTGTATGATGTCATAGTCAAGTTTTCCCGTACAAATTAGGCTCCGCCTCCTGTTTGTAACCTTAACTGTGCTGCCTAGGTCACTGTGACCTACTTTTGACATTTTATGGCTATATTCAATTATCTGGTACTTATTGGCTCGGAATTATCAAACTTTGTCAGTTAAGGCATCTTAGGGTTTCATTGAATGTCCAACAAGAAGTAGGTCACTGTGACCTAATTTTGAATATCTCAGGTACTTATTGGCTTAGAATCATCAAATTTTTCAATTTAGGCATTATCAGTTTTTGAATAACGTCGACCAAAAAGTAGGTCACTGTGACATTGTTCTATGACCTATATTTTGCTCTGCAACCCAATTTTTTTTTAGCTATGATTCATATTTGGTCTATGACCCACATTTTGCTCTTTGGCCAATAGTTTTACTCTGTGGCCCATATTTTGCTCTATAACCCAAACCAAAAGATTATTTGTACATGTATCATCCACTTACATGTACCAGAGCTGTAGGAGTAAAGTGTTCAGTTCAGTTTCTTTGTCCCCCTCCTCCAACTTTTTGTTGAAATATGCTGGAACTCTCACATTATACTGCTATTGCTTTGACATAGCCCCCCCCCTAAAAAAATAGTGTTACTTGTTTCCCCCCCTACCCCAACCTCCCACCCCACCACTCCAATTTGAGAAACCTGTCCATGTCTTTTTTAGATTTCCAGTTATTTTTGTGGTTGCTTTTTTATATACACTTAGCCGACATATTCTTTGCTTGATTATAATAAACACCAAGTTAGCTTTGTGAAATTCATGAACCCTTTTGTAAATGGTTCAGACCCAAGGGTGGAACTAAGGATGAGTTAGCATCCCCTGGTGACTGGTCATAACTGCCATGTATATTGATAAGGTGGATAGTATTCATGTATATCAAAATAATGTTTAGTTTTATAACAACAGCCTAGTAATTGGTGTGAAACATGTTTATCAAAGTACTACTCAAATGTGTCTAACTGTGTCTCGGGAAAAACCCTAATCACCGGTCCATACGACAATAATGTTTCAATTATAGAATGTTCTATCTAATATTTGCTTTAAAAAACAAGATGTGTTTGTGAAAGACTATGCGCCTAAAGGCAACAAAGTTCAAAAAAGCTGTTTTTAGCATATAGGTCAAGGTCATTGACCTTGGTGTCATTTGTGAGAACTTAATTAGTGGAGTATGCATACCAAATATGAAG
Organism: Saccostrea glomerata; assembly: GCA_003671525.1. Taxonomy (NCBI): domain Eukaryota; kingdom Metazoa; phylum Mollusca; class Bivalvia; order Ostreida; family Ostreidae; genus Saccostrea; species Saccostrea glomerata. Next base: position 751,209 of record PRKT01000242.1, read on the forward strand.
TCTCTATCTCTCATGGTTCAAAAGTTATTGCGAAAGTTCGCAAAAGCTATTTTTAGCATATAGGTCACAGTCAAGGTCACAACGTCATTGACCTTGGTGTCATTTAAAAGAGATTAATTAGTGGAGTATGCATACCAAATATGAAGTCGCTGTCTCTCATGGTTCAAACGTTATCACGGTTATGGTGAAGGTTAAAGTTTACAACAGATAAACTGACAAACAGACAGACAGTGAAACACTGATGCCGCCGTGTTGCAGGTTTATAGCGAGGGTTAAAGTTTCTCAAATGTAAGTCAAACTCCAGGGTCAAAAATGTTCGTATTCCAAAGGAAAGTCTTGTCACCAGGAATACGTATGCGCTTGGTTTCAGGATGGTGTGTTACAACGCACTTTGAAAAATTACGCACTTTGAAAAAAATTTTCAAAGTGCGTTAAATTAATTTTTTTTTTCAAAGTGCGTTAATATCGACCATATTAATGCACTTTGAAAAAAATGTAAAGATTTTTCAATATTCCTACAAATAATCGGTAAGATAAATAACAGATCCTGGTTGGATAATTTTTTTATGATAGAGTCACTTAAGGACCGGAGATATTGACGTTTTAAATATTTGAGGTTTTGATACAATAAAATGGAAAAGGATCTTGAAAAAAAAGAGTGACCATTGTTTAAGATCATTAAAACTTTTCTTTTTTTTTAATTCTAGTCTTTGATAAATAGATGTTAAGGTGTAAAGGGGGAACTGACAGTGGACAGCTTTAAGCAACTTAGCATTTATCATAATAAAAAGGAGGTAATTTGATTGTTCAAAACTATGAAAATTCTTTCTCTCTCATACGTTTTACTGTACTTAAAAAATTCTAGTTTTCATCTGTTTTAATCAACTCATTTAATATTGAAAGTTTTCAAAGTCATACCAGTTAGGTAAATGCAGAATTATATAAAAGTTTTGAGTAAAGCATTGACATCGAGACTGGGCGAAGGGCCAGGCTAAGCCCCCCACTTATTTTGGAAAGATATATACATCGAATAAGCATTGAAAATGCAGCTTACCCCTTTTGGGTTTATTGCTCGCCTCCCCCGTTTGTTACCTATGTATTGGAAAGATAAAGATTTGGACTGAGGCTAGGGATCTTATACCCATCTTCTCCTCTTTTCGTCGAGAATAAATCAGTTCTTTTTTGAGGTTAGGGTTAGAGTTAGTTTGGTGAAAGATAAATAACAAATAAAATCTTTCCATTACTAAAATATGATTTTTTTTTTCAAAGTGCGTTAAGTGTCTCCATGGTAAAATATACTGATGTTGACTCTTAACGCACTTTGAAAAATTTTTTCAAAGTGCGTTGAGTTGGTCCAAAATTTAACGCACTTTGAAAAAATTTTTCAAAGTGCGTTGATTTTGTCCCCAATTTTAACGCACTTTGAAAAAAATTTTCAAAGTGCGTAATTTTTTCAAAGTGCGTTGCCACAATGGTGTATTTTGTGTTTTTCTAGGTGTGTCTGGATACCCTCATTAGAATAAAATTTTGCTAAAATTAGCACGTTTTAAAAATGTTTAAAAAACGTTAATAAAATATATATATAAAGACAATTGCAAAGTCAATTAAAGTAACTAAATTCGTTCAATAGAAAATGTCTCTTGGAAATCGGAGTGCTCCCTCCCAATATACTGCGAACATATTCCGGCTCTAGATCTAAAACTATATACCCCCGAAAACAAGAAAATTCAAGGAATTGTCGTCCCCCGCTTTCGGTGTCTTTGTAGGTTAGATGCCATTTTTTAATTTATGGCAAATTTTGTCAAATATGAACGCCCCGGCATAAGTTTTTTAGAAATTATCACCGAAGTTGATTTCTTTGAAAATTAAGGTCAATCGTTAAGGTTAAGGGGCCAGAATTTATAGCAAATATCTTGACACGGGTAATGCACATGTCAAAATATATGAAAACAATCAAAACTTATAAGGAAGTTAAGATGTGTCTGTGAAACAATGATGCCCCCATATGGCAACATAGTGAAGATTAAACTATTTTAGTGCAAATTAAATAAATTGGTACCTAAAGAAGGGTCTTCTCACGAGAAATACAATTGCGCAGTATGAAATCCCTAGCACCTGTTAAAAAATTATGGCCAAGGATAAGTTTTTGAAAGGTAGGTCAAACTTTAAGGTCAAAATTGTTGGTTTGTTACAAGTATCACATATGTGAGGTATGAAAGTCCTAGCCCTAACCGTACAAGGTTAAAGTTTTTAAGAAGTAGGTCAAACTCCAAGGTCAAAGGGTCCAAGTTCTTGAAATCAAATGAACGGTCTTCTCACAGGGATAACAATTTGTAGTATGAAAGTCCTAGTCCTTACCATTCAAAAGTTATGGTCAATGATATTTTTTTTTTCATAAGAACGAAAATCTCCAATGTTAAGGTCAAAGTTGTTGGCATCCTATAATAGACCTTGCCACAAGGATTACATACGTGAAGTATGAAAGCCTTAGCCCTTACCGTTCAAAAATAATGGTCAATATTAACGTTTTTTTCATAAGTATGGAAATCTCCAGGGTCAAAGTTCTTGAAATCCAATGAACGATCTTCTCAAAAGGATAATATTTGTGAAGTATGAAAGCCCTAGTCCTTACCATTCAAAAGTGATGGCCCTTGTTAATTTTTTTCAGAAGTACGAAAATTTCTTAGGTCAAGGTCAAAAGGTCAAAGTTTTTGGCATCCTATAATAGGTCTTGCCACAAAGATTACCTACGTGAAGTATGAAAGCCCTAGCATTTACCGTTCAAAAATAATGACCAAGGTTAAAGATTTTTTTTATAAGTATGGAAATTTCCAAGGTCAAAAGGTCAAAGTTGTTGGTATTCAATATAACGTCTTCTCACAAGGATTACATCTATGAAGTTTGAAAGCCCTAGCCTTTACAGTTCAAAAGTTAGGGCCAAGGTTAAAGTTTTTTCATAAGTACAAAAATCTTAAGTCAAGGTCAAAGGGTCAAAGTTCTTGGTATCCAATAAAAGTATATATTGGATAATAATAATATAATATAATAATATAAGTATAAAAGCCCTAGCCCTTACCATTCAAAAGTTATGGCCAAGCTTAATTTTTTTTTTTATAAGAACGAAAATCTTCAAGGTCTAAAGGTCAAGGTAATACAATTAAAGGTTTTGTCACAAAGAATACATATGGAAAATATGAATGGCCTAGTCTTAACTGTTCAAAAGTTATGGCCAAATTAAAAATTTTCAGAGGTAAGTCAAACTCAAGGTCAAAGAGTCAAAGGTCTTGCTACAATATGAAAGGTCTAGTCACAAGGAATAAATATGTTAAGTATGAAAGCACTAGCCCTAATCCTTTGAAAGTTATGGTCAAGGGTTGTTTTTTAAAGGTAGGTCAATCTCCAAGGTCAAAGGGTCAAAGTTCTTGGAATCTAATGAAGGGTTTTCTCAAAAAGATTACATATGTGAAGTATCAAAGCCCTATTCCTTACCGTTCAAAAGTTATGGCCAAGGATAAAGTTTTTTTTTGTAAGTACAATAATCTCCAAGGTCAAGTTCAAAAGGTCAAAGTTATTGAAATTCAATGAAAGTTCTTTCCACAAAGAATATTTTGTGAAGTATAAATGTCCTGGTGTCTACTGTTCAAAAGATATGGCTTAATCTTTGTGTAAAAGTGGGCCAAACTCCAAGGTCAAGGTCCAAGGGTCAAATTTGGTGTTACCTTAAGAAACGTCTTGTCACAAGGAATACACATTTGAAATATAAAAGTCATAGCTCTACTAAATCAAAAGTTTAACTAGGTTAAAGTTTTTGCGGAATAACAGACAGACAGACAGACGGACGGACACTACAAAAACTTTATACCCCCGAAACTTCGTTTACGGGGGCATAAAAACATCTATAAAGAATATATCTATTAGTAATTAGGGCCCAATGATTTTTGTCACTCCTTTCATTTGATGGCAAAAATGATAACAATATCCAAAATTGGAGAAAGGGTCAATACTCATGCAGCCCCCCCCCAAGTTTGTACAAACTTGACACCTAACAGATACGTCAGTCATTTTTTTTTTCATCAGTATTCTCACCAACTTTAAGGTCCTTGTTTCCTTGGGTGAGGGTGTGGAATACAAGGTTCCTATATTGTAACCCCCCCCCCCTTTCATGGAAAACGGGGTTATCATTCAACTACTCAAGAACAACGGTGAATACTTTTTAAAAGATTTTCTTGTTCCCGCCAAATTTATTAGGATTTAATCGAGTACATAAATTCACTCAGGTAAGCAGTGTTGACCACTAATCAGGCCCATTCCCGTCAACAAGGTGCGCGCCGATAGGAGGCGCGGTTTCTTAATTAATTCAATCTCATATGCATATTCACAACGAGGCTTCGATATCTTTTTCAATGGCGGGACGCTAAGACGCACATGTCTTCCCTCGAGATCAAATCACTATTATAACTCACCAAGTAAGTAACTGTCGATTATTTTTATATGCATAGACTCTCCATAGAATAATATTTTTATGGTGTGAAAATATTATAGATCGGGCGTGTCGATTATCTATTTTGATCCTTGTAAGCTTTCCGGTCATTGTGTATTTCAAAACATGGCGTTTACAACATGTCAAAAGAACTGTCTAAGAATAGAATGACATGTGTTTAAATTAATGAACGATTGTGTGTTAATTAATTTTTCATTAGATTGACATTCTGTGGTTAAAGAATTAGTGTTTTGTTGTTGTGTTGAAGTTTTCTCTTTGTTTATAAAGTTACTTTCATTGTTTTGAAATCAAGCATGTTTTCAACATGACCAAGCATAGTTCATTTCTGTCGAGAATTCTGATTGGTTGAATTTTCAGAACTCTGTCTTTGTTATTCATTTTAGTCGAAAATAGACAACAAACTTGAAAAAATGTATCATTTTGAGTACTTGTCATCTTTAAGTTGATATTCCAAGTGAATGTAAGTTTTAAGTTGTCATCAACCTCATTGTTGATGCAGTCGCCTGGGCAATGATACCATAGCTGATTCATGTTATTGTCCTGGATATTTTATGAGTCACTTAAACAAAGCAGACCTCTTTGTCAATTTAACATACTGTTTAGAAATTTTCTTTGTGTATTTCACTTTAATAACAACTCTAGGAAACCAGGAACTGATGATTAAAAAAAAAATGTGTCAAACTTTCGTTGCCTGGATCCAGGGATGGTATTTTGTCTTATACTGGGGATACACCCATTTCTGATGATTACCCTGACACTTTAGAGCAATCAGACTTTTACTTAGCACAAGTGAGAAAAGAACACAAAGCTATCTAGATGTCAATTTACTGGAGATGATTTTTAATTGGTCAACAATGAAGTAAGTTCTACTCTTAATTGATCATGTTAGTAATTATATGAAATTCACAGTTTTTAATTTACTATGGAGGTGAGAAGCTTCTTCAGGTAATACTAATTAATAACCAGGAGGTACTCATCACCTGTAATGTGTCATTAGACATGTGTATTTAATATCAAGTCCATCCATTCTTACATTCAATTGAGATTTGCTTTAAACTGAAGACAAAGCATCATGCCTTCCTTTGAGTCTTATTGGGAAAGGTTAGTTATGAATTTATATATTTATACATTTTCACCATGCAGGCCAGTTTTTATGATACTAATAGGATTATATTCTATTAAATGTATAAGAGAAGGTTATGTAATCTTTAAAAGTGAATATGTAATCAGTAATTTTTGTTACACGTTGTGAAAAGAAGTTGAATAGCCAGACAGATTTAAATAACTTTATATACTGCATAGATCATTAAATGTCTCGTCATGTTTGTGTAATAAATCACTAAAACATACCTTATATAGAAGATACTTGACATTTTAGTAATATACCCTTTAAATATAAAGCTGTTCAAGCTGAGTGATGGAGAAAGTTTGATTTTTCTGTTGAATTCAGATTATAAATATTAAATTTGCTTGATAAAGGATGCTAAAATAATATGTTGTATCTGCAGGAATATCTTATAACATCACATGGTGCATAGGTCACATTTTTTATATGCTTGTAAATTAAGTTTCTTGGAGTACTTTTTACTTTCTTACCTTGTCTTTTTCAATGTTCATTATAATTTTACAGAGATTTTGGCAAAATTTATTTAACCCTGTTCCTTAAAGGGTTTATAGACATTAAATTAATTTTTTATTCTTTAATAACACATTAAAAGTGATTACAGTATTTTCTCTATTTACTACCCCTACATAGACTTCCTTGAGTTTTTTCTGTTTGAGAAACACCCCCCCCCCCCCCCCCCCC
>PRKT01000242.1:761343-794546 GCA_003671525.1 Saccostrea glomerata
CCCCCCCGAACTTCAATTCCTGAATCTGCGCATAAATGTAGTAAGTTGTTCTTTAGTATAAATAAAATTTAATGTAAAATTGATGGAAAGTGAAATCATACTGGCAAATGCTAAATCTCACTGACAAAAGAAAAAAGACAAGAGACATCAATACAGGTAAACAGGTCTGCTATATAATATATTATATATCAATGATTTAAAAAAGGGGGAAGGGCTTTTTGAAATTCAGTTGTATGAAGTATATTGTGTTCTTGGAGATCGAACCTTATTTGTGTTTTTAACCATGATAACTTAAATCAACACCCCTGAGTATTTTTAATTTCAACTTCTTAGTAGGGATGTTAGGTGTTGGACTGTCTTACATTAAAAGCCCCCTACTGATTTGTTTCATAAATGTTTGCAGAATATTGGAGAATTAATATTTTTCTGAACTGACATCAGCTTCTATAATTATTACCTCTGCAATTTTTTATGACCTGAGTTCTGAACTTAATGACGTTAGTTGAGTAACCAGTGTATGTTAGTTGCAGAACTAACACCATCACAAAGAAACAGATGTTTGTTTTTATTTTTAAACTTTTTCCAGAACGAGCATATATTTTTATTTGGCTTCGAAATAAGTCTTTGAATACATAATTCATTTAGAAGTTGGAACTTGATTTTATTTTTTTTATTCAATTTATAGCTCAAAGAAATGAATTTACACATTGATAATTTTTTTTTTTTTTGAGAAAAAATTGGAGACGAAGTTTGGTTGCATCATATTTTTCACACAAATAGGTTAAGTTCTATGATGACTATTATTCTTATTTGTCTAAGATATCTAGCATTATACGACAGATGTTTTGCTATGCACCACAGTCACCACAATATCATTTCTACATCACACTATACAGATAACAAATTGAAGCAGAAAATCATAAGGAACCCAGTTTCTCTTTGTTCCCGAATTTTGAAATGCCTCGCTGAACACCTGTGTCTAAACAAAGAAACATCAGATAAAAAACAATTATATTCCGAGCAGTCTGCAGAAAATCTGAATCAATATTCCAAAATAAAGTGATGCAGGGTGTTTTAGGAAAACTGATTTATCCCAAAGACGAATGCTTAATTTATGCAGGTACAACTGCTGAGTGACTGGTTAAAGTGATTGTCATTTAAAATCCTTCCCCAATAATAACTCTGCATCACAGGCTTTATTGAAGGATGATCAAGTCTCTGCCTGCCTGCTAAGCACTTTGGAAAAAAATGTTTCACCAACATAATGAGTCATGCTTTCCGTCTGGTGATCATTTTGAGTCATAACCAGGTCTCTTGTTGGCTTGCCATTCTCTCCAAGACTCGTGTGTCATACCGGGAAAAAATTGTCAGACTGGGCAGTTTGGAAAAAAAATTGACTCGGGAGGAATATCTGCTTGTGCAGTTCATTTTATTTTTGTTCCAAAGAAGTAGCTAATGGTTTATTCAGTGGAGCATTGGGGGGAATTATTTACGCCTCAGTAAGACCCCATTTTAGACACACCTGCTGTGGATAATACATTTTCAGGCCAGATTTAACTCTGTCGAGATTTTGTGATTGAAACCAATAATGGACTTCATGGCTCTTCAGGTGATCTATCAGGGATATTTAACTTTTTGTTTGTTTGTTCATTTATTTAATGTATGTACATTGTGTAAGGTATTTTTATTTATAGAACAAAAAAATAGTTTCCTATACATCTAAGGTTTCTTGTCTAATAATAGAAGCTTTTAATTTATGAGCGCAATGCAGGTTATTTTTAAGTTTTACTTCTCATCAGATTGACAAGATACATGTTGTTTCACTTTATAACTTTAATGTTTAAGAGAAAAACAATTTCTTTTGGAGTTTATATGAATACACGGTCACTGGCCCTGTTTGTTTACCAGAAAATTAATGTTTCGGTATTTAGCCATGGGAGTCAAGTTCATATGTCATGTAAATGAGTGATCATTTAAAGTGATAACCTTAGTTAGCAAAAAATAAAGTAGAGAAATGGTCATTTACACTCAAAATGTTTTTTCGCTTGGTTTTGGTAATTTGAGGTAATTTGTGATGTTCAGTTATTACTTAAGGAATTTATTGTTGAACATACAAAGAAGATGACAATGTCAGGATGGAATTTAATCTGTTTGCTCAAATTTTGTGTACATTTTGATAAGGGTAGAGTTATTCACATTATTTTTCAATACTCGAAGAACAAAGAAATGTTTTTTATGAGACTTTTGGCCTCTTTACTTGTGTGGTTCATTAAAGAACATTAGCCGAATTAGAGGTCAAAGCCCCAAAAGACACAGTAAGTTGTGTGCTCCCACATTTTCACTGTCTGTTCTTACCAACATTAGTGACTGCAGCCGACTGTAATAATGGCCGCCCAGATCAGATAGGAAGGATCTGGTTACAGTATTAATCTGCCACAAATCTTTGTTCTACTCATGTTGTTGTACAATCATGATAATGCTAAGAGGCTAGGGCATAAGTTTCCTAATGCATATTTATGTTCAGATCCAGACATATTTTTTTCCCTCGCTTTGAATTGATGAACTTGCACTGTGACAGTAAATCATATTTAGGGTTTTCTACTCAAGGGCATTATTATTTATCCACTTAAGCAAAAATAGGAAGCTACAGTGATAAATATTTCTGTAATTGATACTGAATTATCAAAATATATCAAATACATGAACACAGTACATTAAATTGTAATACACAGTGAAAAATGTGATTGTAACATTATTTTTGCAGAGGAAAAAAAATCACTTTTGAAGTGTTTTTTTTTTAATCAGTTGTCTAACATAATGAACATCCAGTAATTAAGCCATGTATTCATGTTTTGATATTTCTTTTTTTAGGTGCAATTTGAAACAAGACATCATGTCATCACCCACCCCATCCCAGAGCGACACTGTCACCACGGCTTCTACGGCCTCCAACTCCTCCGACAGCGAGATGGAAAACGCCAATGGGCCTAATACCCGCTGTTCCATTTGCCAAGAAACGTACACTATACCCAAAGTTCTAAGCTGTTTTCATACATTTTGCCAACCCTGTCTCGAAAAACTTCAAGAAGTTGCAGACAAGATAAGCTGCCCTGAGTGCCACCAAGACACATTCCTTGGAGGTCAAGGCTTAACAGGTCTCCTGCCCGATTACGCTGTAAGCAACCTACTGGAAACCAACGCATTAGATACAAGTGCCTTACACTGTACAGGCTGCAAAAGCAAAGAAACCAACGCTGTTGCAAGGTGCTTCGATTGTGCAAACTTCTTGTGTGCCAACTGTGTCATGGCCCACCAGTTTATGCACTGCTTTGAGGGACATAGGGTAGCTAGTCTGAGTGAAATTCAAGGCAATAAAGATGAAAATGGCAGTGGTAAGTCAGAGAAACCCATCTACTGCCCCAGACACAAGACAGATGTTCTAAAGTTCTTCTGTAAAACATGTGTGCAGCCCATCTGTAAAGAGTGCACAGTTTTTGACCATGGAAGAGGCCATGACTGCTCATTCATCATGGACATCGGAGAAAAGCAGATGGAAGTCTTGCAGAGGATGGAAGAGGATGCGAAAAACAAAGTCAACGAACTGCGTGTAGCAGCCAAAGGGATAGAGCATATTTCTAGTCGTCTGCAGGTCCAGTACCACAAAGCTCAGAATGATATCAATGACACATACAACTTCTACAGAGCAATGCTGGAGGAGAGAAAACAAGAATCTCTTAAGGAACTTGATCAGGTTTTTAATACAAAGCAAGTTGCCATTAGTTCCTTAGCCCAGAAGATCCAAGACAACATTGATCGTCTTTTCCAGGGATGTGATTTTGTTGACAAAGTTGTCAAATATGCAAGCATCACTGAAGCTTTGATGTTCAAGAATTTGGTGGAACAACGATTCCAAAATATGTTCAACTTTTGCCCAGATATCAACAATCATATGTATTTTGATATCGAGTTTGTGTCCAACTTTCAAGCCATCACCACTGGTGTACGCAATACTTTTGGATACATCCGCGAGGCTGAAGATATCATTCCTCCAGTGCAGAAACCACCTCCCATTGCTCGACCAAATGGTGTCATAACCACTGCCACCACCTCCACATCCTCTTCACCACCTCTAACCAACATTTTTATGGCTAAATCATAGTATCTTAGGTATTTATTGGCTTAGAATTATCAAACTTTGTGAGTGAATGTATATTTGGTTTTTGGAGAGTGACGACCAAAATGTAGGTCACGGTGACCTACTTTTGACATTTTATGGCTTTATTTAAAAGTATCTCCGGTACTTGGCTAAGAACATCAAACTTTGTGAGTTGATGCATCTTGGGTTTTTTGGAGTGTGACAACCAAAAAGTAGGTCATGGTGACCTACTTTTGACATTTTTGGCTATAATTTAGTATCTCTGGTACTTATTGACCTAAAATCATCAAACTTTGTCAGTTGGGTTTTCTGAGGTTGTTGACCAAAAAGTAAGTCACTGTGACCTACTTTTGACATTTTATGGCTATATTTAGGTATATCAGGCACTTATTGGCTAAGAATCATCAAACTTTGTCAGTTGAGGCATCTTGGGTTTTCGGAGAATGTCAACCAAAAAGTAGGTCACGGTGACCTACTTTTGGATATCTAAGGTACATATTAGCTTAGAATCATCAAACTTTGTCAGTTTAGGCACCTTGGGTTTTCAGAGAACATCGACCAAAAAGTAGGTCACTGTGACCTACTTTTGACATTTTGTGGCTACAGTATTTAATTATATCTGCTGACCTACTTTTGAATATCTTGGATACTTATTGGCTTAGAATCATCAAATTTTGTTCAGTTTAGGCATCTTGGGTTTTTGGATAAAGTCGACCAAAAAGTAGGTCACCGTGACCTACTTTTGACATTTGATGGCTATATTTAATTATCTCTGGTACTAATTGGCTTAGAACCATCAAACTTTGTCAGATGATGCATCTTGGGTTTTCAGAGAATGTTGACCAAAAAGTAGGTCATGGTGACCTACTTTTGAATATCTCAGGTACTTATTTAATTAGAATCATCAGTCTTTGTCAATTAATGTATCTTGAGTCCTCAGAAATTTTCAATCAAAAGGTAGGTCACTGTGACCTACTTATGGTATTTTATAATTATATTATAATATCTTCAGTCTTAACTGGTTAAATATTATTAAACTTTGTAAGTTGATGCATTTTGGGTCTTATGATACTAATAGAGTTGGAGGCTTCTAATAGAAGTGATAGATTGTACAATTTATCAGAAGAGCGATTCAAGGCCCTTGGGCCTCTTGTTGGATAATGCTCTGGATAGCTCAGACAGTAGAGCACCTGACTAGTATATGATATAATGTAGCTGCAGAACTATAGCTCTCTGTTTGAGAAAATTCGGACAGATAAAGCCGAGAGCTTTATCTGTCCAAATTTTCTCAAGCAGAGAGCTACAGTTCTGCAGTTAGATACAATGGTCCTTTGTTTGATTCCTGATCCAGCCATACATTTTCTTTTCTGGGATAGTTACAGTTATAAGGATCCATAAATGGTCAAGTGGAAACTTTTGAATTGTTTGAATTTGTGGGGATCAATGTTTGTAGGCAAGCAGAATTTGGTTGGATTCAATGAACAAATATGGTGACAAAATAACTTCATGAGGATGTAAATTGTGAATAATAGTGACCTTTGAACATTCCTCCCCCACAAACATTGGTGATTTCACAGTATGATGGATTTGAAATCTGGTCAATAGGTCACATGGATGCGGAATATGGATTTGACATGTATTCCATGGGTCACGTGGAAGGGGGATATGAACAATATCATATCTGTAACAGGAGAGGAGAAAATGCAGCTGACCAGACCAGGATTTGAACCCGGCCCCCTGAAATTCAGGTGCTCTATCAACTGAGCTATCTGGCCACTGGAGAACAGACCAAGCTGACCGCCACATTCCTCCCTCCTTAAAGGTCTTTGGCCCTCCAAAGACCCCAACCAAGGCTCATCTCTGGCAGGCCTCTCACCTGTCAGTTCCAGGGCATGGCATGGCAACAAATGTAACAAGAGAGGAGAAAATGCAGCGGACCAGACCAGGATTCGAACCTGGGCCCCCTGAAACTCCAGTCAGATGCTCTACCAACTGAGCTATCTGGCCACCTGCGATCGAACCCAGCTGACTGCCACATATCTTTCAACAGAAACCGTAGCATATAATGGTTGTATATTTAAGTCTTTGACCATAGCAGTATAGATCCAATTATGAAAATACATGTATTGTATATTAACTGTGAAAGATTTTCTGTAGAGGTGAATTTCTCGGCTTTTCAGCTCTGAAACAAGATGTGTTTGTGAAACACTAATGCCCCCGTATGGCAGCTTATGGTGAGGGTTGAATTCTCTCAAATGCATGTCAAACTCCAAAGGTCAAGGTCAAAAGGTTAAAGTTGACAACAGACAGAGAGACAGACAGACAGATAGGGCAAAAACAATATATCCCCGGGATCTTTCGATCTGGGGACATAGAAACAACTACCTTTTATTTCCCTACTCTAGACATTGCATTACCAAACTGTATTTTAACCCACCTCCTAACTCTTTTTATCCTGCAATACCCCTTGCATTGACCCAATAAAGGTAACCTAATAAACCAAAGCCTTATCCGGTCACTGCCCTAATAAAGCCCTGTGCAAGTATTCTGACGTTCTAAAAGCATTGTGAATGACCTACTTTTGACATTTGATGGCTATATTTAATTATCTCTGGTACTAATTGGCTTAGAACCATCAAACTTTGTCAGATGATGCATCTTGGGTTTTCAGAGAATGTTGACCAAAAAGTAGGTCATGGTGACCTACTTTTGAATATCTCAGGTACTTATTTAATTAGAATCATCAGTCTTTGTCAATTAATGTATCTTGAGTCCTCAGAAATTTTCAATCAAAAGGTAGGTCACTGTGACCTACTTATGGTATTTTATAATTATATTATAATATCTTCAGTCTTAACTGGTTAAATATTATTAAACTTTGTAAGTTGATGCATTTTGGGTCTTATGATACTAATAGAGTTGGAGGCTTCTAATAGAAGTGATAGATTGTACAATTTATCAGAAGAGCGATTCAAGGCCCTTGGGCCTCTTGTTGGATAATGCTCTGGATAGCTCAGACAGTAGAGCACCTGACTAGTATATGATATAATGTAGCTGCAGAACTATAGCTCTCTGTTTGAGAAAATTCGGACAGATAAAGCTGAGAGCTTTATCAGTATAGATCCAATTATGAAAATACATGTATTGTATATTAACTGTGAAAGATTTTCTGTAGAGGTGAATTTCTCGGCTTTTCAGCTCTGAAACAAGATGTGTTTGTGAAACACTAATGCCCCGGCCCGTATGGCAGCTTATGGTGAGGGTTGAATTCTCTCAAATGCATGTCAAACTCCAAAGGTCAAGGTCAAAAGGTTAAAGTTGACAACAGACAGAGAGACAGACAGACAGATAGGGCAAAAACAATATATCCCCGGGATCTTTCGATCTGGGGACATAGAAACAACTACCTTTTATTTCCCTACTCTAGACATTGCATTACCAAACTGTATTTTAACCCACCTCCTAACTCTTTTTATCCTGCAATACCCCTTGCATTGACCCAATAAAGGTAACCTAATAAACCAAAGCCTTATCCGGTCACTGCCCTAATAAAGCCCTGTGCAAGTATTCTGACGTTCTAAAAGCATTGTGACGTCACGTATATTGCAATGTTTACGCCATGGCGTCATAGTTTCAACTTCAGAGACGTACATAAATCTGTCAGAATTAGCTTGTTTTGAACGTTAAAATGTAAAAAAATATGTTGCAGGATAAACAAAATACATGATAACTGTCTTGAAATATAAGCGATATTTCAAGACAGTAACCATGTATTTTATATATAGTTTTCTCCTGGTTTGGATTTTTTGTGGGATGGCAGAGAATTCTAAATAAACAAAGGAGTCGATTGGTCTGTAGAGACGACTGTAAAGGGTTAGGAAGTGAATGAAATGTACAGAATGGTAATAAAATATGTCTAGAATTGGGGTATGAAAGGTAGTTGATAGTTCAATGCTTGGAAAGTAAAGAAATACTGTATACAGGGAAATTTTCGCCCCCGTTTTATTTTAGCACCTTTCGCCCTTGTCGGAAGTGGGCGAATTTAAAACAGGGCGAATTCAAATTAAATAGTATAATATCTTTAACAAAAATCTTTCTGGGTGAATTTAAAACCGGGCAAACTTGTTTCCAAATGTGAAAAGGCGAAAATAACTCGGGGCGAAAACCCTGTATACAGTATACCCCCAACCATACACAGAAAATCTTGCTCAATATATTGCAAAAAATTTGCATTAGCATATGGGATGTGTCGTGTTATGGTCCGACAGATGTCTATATAAAACCATAACGTGACTTAAATTTCTACAGCTAACTGCTAATCCGATCGGCTATTTGTATTTTTTGAAAACTGTTCTACAGATCTTTGAATGTACCATTTGACTGCCTTTTTTCCCTTGAATGTAAAAAGAAAGCTAAAAATTTTCCTCTCAAATGGAACAAGAGATGTTTGTAAAACACTTATGCCCCACTTCCCCCAAATTGGATTTTTTTTAAGTCCAAAAGGGCATAACTCTGTCAGAATAAATCTGAATAAAACTAAAATAATCCAACTCTTCGGACCTATTTAGAATTTTACAAAGAACATCAACCTTTGCACCAGTCGGATTCCCTAGTCTAGACAGATGCCTCGATTAGAATGACATAAAAAACAAACAAATACCTGTAAACAAATCAAGTCCACATGCATTTCACCCAATTAATATCATCTGCTGATCTTTGTGGCTTAAATGGGACTTTTCCAAATAAAGAAAGAAAATACAACAATATAATTCAAACTTAGGAATAAGAAACGAGTACTCACTTGCAATACACAGAAAATAAGAAGACATCAAGTTGAATACAATAATGCCAGTTTTGTAATTTAGATTAAAGAGAGAAAAATACTTGAAATCCTTGCCATTTCAATGTAATGCCATTGGCAATACCCTGGAGAAATTGCAAGCTATTCCACCACCTTCTAAATTAAAAAGAATGTGGATATATTTTGATAAAATTATCTAAATTCCTGAAGTTGGCAAAACTATAATCACAGATAAACTAAATAAGGATTCACATCAAAGAACATAATAAAAATCTAACTACAGAATAATTTATGATTGTATTGACCACACAGATGACTGATCAACTGAAGTATAAATAAGGGGGGCAAACAAAAACAAACCAAGGTTATATAATGGCACAGAGTTATAACAGCTTGATTGCCAAAAACACTGACACTCAACAACAGTGGTGGTCAGAGAACTAACTTCTTTCCAGAACTTCTTTATGCATTAAAACTCTCCAAATTTCACCCTTTCAATATCCATTTACAAATAAATAAATAAATCATCATTCTAAAAATTAATATAATTTTTTTTTCTATCTTTTTTTTTATATTCTGGAACAGAAAAGTTGTTCTCAAACCACATAACATTTGGATTAGACATATATTACATATATTAATATATAAAGGAGGCCACTCTATTCTCTGAGGACAAAAACTGCATGAACGTCATTCAATGAAATGTCATGAGTTATTTCCCCCCGCTTTGAGTTAGTAAACAAAATTTTGGACACACTCACAATGACTATACACACACGTGCCCTCAGAATGGCAGCTCTATACAAGTCAACAAATACAAAATAAATTATCAACAAAAAATGTGACTGGAGGCAAAGTTCAATAAAAATCTCGATTCATAAATGAGCATAGATGAACACCGTATAATTATTGGTCGTATCTTTTTAAAATCAACGACAAAAACAGTAGTAGAGCATAAACGGGGAGGAATGTTGTCAAACAGTTAGTTGTCATCGGATTGCCGAAGACTCCATTCTTTTAGGGGAAAAAGTACATGTTCCTAGCTTTAAACTCCCACCAACACTTAAGTCTAGAACAGTGTGAAATGTCTGCTGGTTTGTGGAACAAGTAGCTGTGATAAAATGGTTTCAATTGCTAATAGAAAGAGTGTGTGCACAGAGAAGATGCTTTCAGCACCACTGGAAAATTGCAAAACAAAATGCAGTCTTTCAATAGAAAAAAAAAAACTAAAAATTAACATGGCTGTAAAAAAAATTGTGCTTAACTTTATCGTATGCTTACACACGTAATAACTCTGTTGAACAGTAAAGAAAGAATAACTTGCAAAAAATGTAATAATCTGGTTTTATCCATCTATCTAGCTGATAAAAATATTAACCAATGAAAATGAATTTTACATTACTTTCTTTCCTGGCAAAGCCAATGAATGTAGACTTAACAATTAACTTTTACACAGGAAGGAAGACACTGTGGTAGATTTCAACACAACCTCCCAAAAAAACAACAATTTTTAACAGCATTTTGTAGAAAAATAATCAATGTTTATGAACACACTCAAGTACAACAATACTTCAAAAAAAAATTTGAGAACCACTAGCATGAAAGAGCATGAAATGACCAAGTCTAACGGTTAGCACCATGCTGTAACAATAAAATTGATAACATTCCTTTTGCTACATGATGGGGGAGATATGAATGAAAATGAAAAGCCGATCTTTGTTCACTAATAACAAAAAAATCATTGCAATGTAGAGTTTTGTTGAGGGGATATAAAAAAGTCTAACAATATGGCAAATTATTGTGAGAAAAAATGCAAATGCTATGGCACTTTCATGCTAGTGGATGTTCAAGCCTAGAAGCAACTTTTTTTTTTGGATATTTTTAAAACTATTTTTATGGAAATTCTTTTTGACAAGACTGATATGAAACTTTCAGATTGATAACAATATAAAATAACCAAAAAACATTGGTACAGGAATAGCAAGCCATGACCATTTTTGTTCAAAAACCAAATAAAGTCTAGAAATATTTGTTATACAAAAATTTGAAAATGTTTGCCTTTGAAAGCTCATTTAAAATAACATTACAAAAACAGCCAAAAATGTATACTACAAATCTTTCAGTATAAAAATACAATAATACAAAATGCTATGTTTTTCCTACCCCCACCCCCTATCAACATTGCACAAAAACCATGTTATTTAAAGCTAAAAAAAATTCACTTTCAGAGCACATACATAATAAAAAAAAAATTACTTACTTATACAATGCTTTGTTATAAAAAAAAAAGTTTGCAGCCATTACATTGTGTCTTGAAAAATGTACACCCAATTCCATAGCAACATACTACGGTAACTAATCACTCCTCAATGTGCCTGCACTTTCTTGTTAAATTCTTGATTTCTTTCCTTTGTTTTATTCTCTGTACATTTTTATTTTTTAATTCATCTGATTAAAAATATTCAGTCCCAATGGCTTTTTAAGGCAGTATATAATGATCAATGGATGTGAAGCCTTGACTTCTCTTACATATTTTATTGAGAGTTGACATTAAATTGCAGTTTATTTTGATCTTTGATTCTCTGAACATTAATTTAGTGTGGATGTTTTTCTTTGTTGTAATCCTGTGTACAAAAGTTGAGTTTCTTTTAGAGTTTTGCTTTGCTGTTTTCAATGTAGTTATTTAGATCAGTAGTTCTCACTCATGGTTTGTTAATATGGTAATGTTCTGAAAAGGAACCATTTTATTTTGTTGCGTGTTCAATGACGCTGATATGAAAGCTTGCGGATCTTTTCAAGAGATATTCAGAACACTTGAACCTGACAAAGTCACACTCGGACAACAAGCCCTTTACCTCTAATGCCAAAGACTAGACTACTGCAAAAAAGTATTCTTCTATTTGTACAAGTCATTGCATTGGAACATAAGTCAGTGTGCAATTCTTGCCGGTTTAAAATACTCATTCAGGGAATAAGGACAGTTGTTTGCAAGAAACACATGCATTGGTCTTTAATTAGTATGAATGATTCATTTTCTAATTTTCTTGTATCCTCTGAAAGTTTAAATGATTGTCATTACGGTATATCAGTGAATATGAGTCCAGGTGTCTTAATAACATAAAATTTTAAGAAGTCTTCAGTGGTTGTTTCCGTCCACGTCTGATTTGGAAGCAGTCAGGGTTTTATAAATGTTTGGCTGTGTGACTTGGTCAGGTCTTGTTTACTAGTCTTTATTTGGACCAGGATTTTTTTGCTTTTCACACATTCCATTTCTTGATGAATTGAAAAATTATTTCCATCTTAAAGTGAATGGCTGAAAAATTCGGTTCCCATCATCCCAGGTGACCAATCATAAAGAAAAGTTTGTGTATGGAAAAGGTCAACATTGCAGGACAAACTGAAGGTCACACATACCAGGTCTCGTTTGTGATTGGTCACCATCCATGTACATTACTGTGAGGTGATTAGTTTAGAAGTTTGTTGTTTTTTGAATGGGTATATGGTTTATTTTCACTGTCATCCTGTTAGCGATCTGAATGCCAAGGTCTCCCCCAACTCATCCTGGCTGAAAAAGAAATTGTTAAAGGACACCTTATGCATTGTTTTTATACTAATTTGTGTTATTTTCTATGTAATTTTTGATGCAATAGTGCTTAGTCGTAGAACTATATACTTAGATGTTAACACTGATGGTTAAATTTTGATCTCTTATTTTGTATGTCAGGTTTTCATGTTAATATATCAACGTACAATGGAAAATTTTTAACTGTATTCACAGGTTTTTGTTATGCGTGTAAACTGAATGGAATTCAATAAAGTATTTTGTTTGCTTCAATCTTTTGTTTTAATAATGAAAGAATCAATATGGATACAAGTATGCAAGGGAAATATTAAATCAAATTCTGGTCATCCAAGACAGCAAAACTATTGGATGCAAAATGTAACATTTATATAGTTGGTGGAAATCTTAAAGTGTCAACAAGAATATTAGTATTTTTGTTACACATTCAATTGAATCATAGTCATTGATATATTGTTTCAAATACAAAAGCTGCTCATGTTCAAATTTAAGCTGAGTCGCAAATATTATTTGAAATGTGAAAAACTTGCAACGGTCACATTTAATGTACTGTACAGGATTAAAACTGGAAAGCTTGAGGGAAATAGTAAGGAAATGCATAAGCATTTTATGTGCATGGGTTTGCTATCATACCGTGAATCTGGAAATTTTTGCGTTGATTTTATTTTGCGAATTTGCCGTTTCCGTTCATTTTCTTTGCAGAGGTTGCACATATTGAAATGAAATTTAGTATACAGATGTTTCAGCTGAATATGTAAGTCAAGTTCTGTTTTGGTTACGATCGCACCATTTTAGACAGAGTTATGCCCTTTTGGACTTAAAAAAAATCCAATTTGGGGGAAGTGGGGCATAAGTGTTTTACAAACATCTCTTGTTCCATTTGAGAGGAAAATTTTTAGCTTTCTTTTTACATTCAAGGGAAAAAAGGCAGTCAAATGGTACATTCAAAGATCTGTAGAACAGTTTTCAAAAAATACAAATAGCCGATCGGATTAGCAGTTAGCTGTAGAAATTTAAGTCACGTTATGGTTTTATATAGACATCTGTCGGACCATAACACGACACATCCCATATGCTAATGCAAATTTTTTGCAATATATTGAGCAAGATTTTCTGTGTATGGTTGGGGGTATACTGTATACAGGGTTTTCGCCCCGAGTTATTTTCGCCTTTTCACATTTGGAAACAAGTTTGCCCGGTTTTAAATTCACCCAGAAAGATTTTTGTTAAAGATATTATACTATTTAATTTGAATTCGCCCTGTTTTAAATTCGCCCACTTCCGACAAGGGCGAAAGGTGCTAAAATAAAACGGGGGCGAAAATTTCCCTGTATACAGTATTTCTTTACTTTCCAAGCATTGAACTATCAACTACCTTTCATACCCCAATTCTAGACATATTTTATTACCATTCTGTACATTTCATTCACTTCCTAACCCTTTACAGTCGTCTCTACAGACCAATCGACTCCTTTGTTTATTTAGAATTCTCTGCCATCCCACAAAAAATCCAAACCAGGAGAAAACTATATATAAAATACATGGTTACTGTCTTGAAATATCGCTTATATTTCAAGACAGTTATCATGTATTTTGTTTATCCTGCAACATATTTTTTTACATTTTAACGTTCAAAACAAGCTAATTCTGACAGATTTATGTACGTCTCTGAAGTTGAAACTATGACGCCATGGCGTAAACATTGCAATATACGTGACGTCACAATGCTTTTAGAACGTCGGAATACTTGCACAGGGCTTTATTAGGGCAGTGACCGGATAAGGCTTTGGTTTATTAGGTTACCTTTATTGGGTCAATGCAAGGGGTATTGCAGGATAAAAAGAGTTAGGAGGTGGGTTAAAATACAGTTTGGTAATGCAATGTCTAGAGTAGGGAAATAAAAGGTAGTTGTTTCTATGTCCCCAGATCGAAAGATCCCGGGGATATATTGTTTTTGCCCTATCTGTCTGTCTGTCTCTCTGTCTGTTGTCAACTTTAACCTTTTGACCTTGACCTTTGGAGTTTGACATGCATTTGAGAGAATTCAACCCTCACCATAAGCTGCCATACGGGCCGGGGCATTAGTGTTTCACAAACACATCTTGTTTCAGAGCTGAAAAGCCGAGAAATTCACCTCTACAGAAAATCTTTCACAGTTAATATACAATACATGTATTTTCATAATTGGATCTATACTGCTATGGTCAAAGACTTAAATATACAACCATTATATGCTACGGTTTCTGTTGAAAGATATGTGGCAGTCAGCTGGGTTCGATCGCAGGTGGCCAGATAGCTCAGTTGGTAGAGCATCTGACTGGAGTTTCAGGGGGCCCAGGTTCGAATCCTGGTCTGGTCCGCTGCATTTTCTCCTCTCTTGTTACATTTGTTGCCATGCCATGCCCTGGAACTGACAGGTGAGAGGCCTGCCAGAGATGAGCCTTGGTTGGGGTCTTTGGAGGGCCAAAGACCTTTAAGGAGGGAGGAATGTGGCGGTCAGCTTGGTCTGTTCTCCAGTGGCCAGATAGCTCAGTTGATAGAGCACCTGAATTTCAGGGGGCCGGGTTCAAATCCTGGTCTGGTCAGCTGCATTTTCTCCTCTCCTGTTACAGATATGATATTGTTCATATCCCCCTTCCACGTGACCCATGGAATACATGTCAAATCCATATTCCGCATCCATGTGACCTATTGACCAGATTTCAAATCCATCATACTGTGAAATCACCAATGTTTGTGGGGGAGGAATGTTCAAAGGTCACTATTATTCACAATTTACATCCTCATGAAGTTATTTTGTCACCATATTTGTTCATTGAATCCAACCAAATTCTGCTTGCCTACAAACATTGATCCCCACAAATTCAAACAATTCAAAAGTTTCCACTTGACCATTTATGGATCCTTATAACTGTAACTATCCCAGAAAAGAAAATGTATGGCTGGATCAGGAATCAAACAAAGGACCATTGTATCTAACTGCAGAACTGTAGCTCTCTGCTTGAGAAAATTTGGACAGATAAAGCTCTCGGCTTTATCTGTCCGAATTTTCTCAAACAGAGAGCTATAGTTCTGCAGCTACATTATATCATATACTAGTCAGGTGCTCTACTGTCTGAGCTATCCAGAGCATTATCCAACAAGAGGCCCAAGGGCCTTGAATCGCTCTTCTGATAAATTGTACAATCTATCACTTCTATTAGAAGCCTCCAACTCTATTAGTATCATAAGACCCAGCCATGGTGTCTAGTTCAAAACATGAACCAAACTCAAGCATTGCATGGAAAGTTGTTGCATGATGCTCAGGTGACCTATAAGGCCAATGGGCCTTATGTAGTTTGTTGTTCACTGATTTTTGTCCACAGGTGCATATGTTTTAGGCAGTAGATACCCTAGACTATGGTTTTCATGTGTTTAAATAGATAAAAGTGGCAATATACAGTCAAACCATTAACTTGTAATCACAAACTAGGACAATAGGACAAAAAAAACAGAGAGATAATCAAGAGTTCAAGATATTGAAGGTAAATTCAGTAAAGAAAACATTGTCGGGACTTTCAACTTACTTTGACATATTCATAGTATTCAATATATTGGATTTCAAGGGAGCAAATTTCAACTGTATCATTGGCACCTTAACAGTTGATAGGGAAATCTGCTATAAATGTATTTCTGTTACAGTGTTCAGGGGTAGAGTTTCATTAGATGACAGACTTGATATCACACAGTTTGAGGAGATGTCAGAGGTGTTTATGCCTGATTTACCAGCAGATATCATCAAGTCCTATGTGGAAACTGGAGAAGCAATGTGAGTACTTTTACATGATCACTCACTTTTCTGATCTTAGGTACCTAAGGTTCATCATTCTCTCTGTTCACTAACATGAAATTTTGCAATGATAATGCATATGATTTTTAAAAGAAATCAAATCTATTAGTAGACCAGACTACAATTTCAATTCTCCATCTAAATATTTCTGATGAGGCATCACCAAACATAGTCAATCGATGCCTATTAGGTCTGCAGAGTGCTGCAACAAAGAAGTACAAATATAGTTCATGGTGACCTACTTTTGGAATTTCAAGAATTTATTTAACAATTAACTAATAATGGAATTGATAGGGATGTAGTTTTCAGAAGAGTGATCCAAGGCTCTTGGGCCTCTTGTTTTGTCAAATACCCTTGATTCAGAATAATGTAGACGTGTGAATGACACAAGGAGAAGAGTCTGGAACATTACTGGTGTGGCAAAGTATATCAAGAATATATTCATTTATAATGTACAGTCTAATCTCATTTGTTCTTTTTATCTCAATGGGACTTAGACAAAAAAAATCAAGATATCGAAGCATTTGAGAAATCCAGGGTTGATTAAGTACTTAAAGAACAAGGGGATGAGATTTCCATATCACTTCAATATATCCATGGCATTCAAAAGTCGAATGGTTGGGCTGTGTTTCAATTATTAAAGTTCAACTGTAATTATGTATTCATCAAGAAATATGGGTCTTTGAGATTTATATGTGTGTTCCCACCACCTTGATTGAGATATATTTTTGAAATTTCAGGGACAAGGCAGGAGGGTATGGAATTCAGGCCATCGGAGGAAGCTTAATTAGTGGTATCCATGGAGATTATTTCAATGTCATGGGATTTCCTCTTCACAGATTTTGTGTAGAACTCAGGAATATATGCAAATTATGACAGTCTTTTTTCACCAACTCTGCTGCATTTCATAAAATGTTTCATATTGTAAATAAATCATTTTACTCTAGTACATTGTGCTTATAATTGATTTTTCTCTGCTCTCAAGGATAAGGTACTCATGGTACTAAGAAGAGTGAAAATCTATTTGCAAGATATACAAGTCTTTTACAGCCTATTTTAGATTGTCTATCACGAATTATATAGTCAAACTGGTCTCTCTTATTACAAGAGAAGGCATTCCCATATCTCATATAATCATTGTATAAAGACAGTATTGTGTATCTCTCTGTGACATTACTGTACTAAAAACATTCGAATGCAGTTTTTTTTTTTTAAATTTTCCTCACAGACCACACCGAATTTACTTACAATGTTTCCCAAGATTTGTTTTCTCCTAGGAGAACTGCTGGCTAAAATAATGTTCTTAGAATTCAGTTGATGTAAAATTGGCTGCAACATGCTGTCTTGCAGAGATTGCACAACAAGGAAAGATAACTCTATGTTTTTAAAGAAAAAGAAAAATGATTGAAAATGTTATTACGAACGTTGTGTGTATATGCACGTTTTCTTCTCTTGTATAAATAAGAAATAACAATAAATGAGAAATAACAAAATAATACTGTAAACAGTAGAATAAATGACATAAATCATATCGCAAAAAATTTACGAATAATTCTATGAACTAGTTAACAACATATCCAGGAAGGAGTTATAACAGAGGAAATTCCAGTCACAAGGGTCATGCCGTTGTTTGGCAGTTGACAACTATTTTTAGGTCTATGTAGGTTTGTGGTAAGTGAAATGCTGCTGTTATTGGTGGTTCATTTCTTCCAATACTTGTCAGTTTGTTTGAATTTTGAAACTCTCTGTTATTTTGAACTGTTTTACCTTATTACCTGATTATCAGGTGTCTATTATAAATCCGAGATTTCCTCTGACTCTAACCCTGCTTTTACATTGTGACTTGTGCAGGGGTTAGAGTCAGAGGAATCTCGGGTTAGTGTCTTTGTGTTTATCAGTTTATTTTTCTTTATGTCGTATGTGAAAGTTATTTTCTTTAATTTTGTTGCAATGGATGCAACAGTACAGCGCAAATGTAACTAGTGGGGGAGAAACTAGAAAATGAGATGGACTAGCCCTTTATACCACCGCCTAATTAATGATCAAGCATTCACCAGACAGATGCTTTTTCAATGGACCTATCTGACAACTAGCTGTCAAGCTTTTCTAACTATAGCACAATAGATACAAGCATGAAAATGTGATGAAATAAGCATTATGTAGCTGTTAGATGGGTTTGATCACTAGTGGCCATATAGTTCAGTTCTATGGTCGCAATGTGGATCTAATTGTCAGCAAATACAATATTTATCCTTTGAGTCAAATGCTGACTGACATTATTCAAACTAATTGTTAGTCCATTATTTACACACTCAATTGATAACAATTTTTTTTTAACTTATTTCGATCCTTATCATGTTAAGGAGCACAACGCAGGTGTGACTGGTCGGCAGGAGATGTTCACTCAACCATGGCACCTGATCCCACCTCTAATGTTTTGGAGGTCCGTGTTTGTTCTGCTCCTATTTTGTACTGTATTATGGAGTTTTGAGCTGGAATATTATTATTATTGCCATTTTTTCATTGATAAAGCACCTGACTGGAGATTTAGGAGGCCTAGGTTTGAATGCCAGTCTGGTCTGCTGCATCTTTATCCTTTTTTAGGAATATTTTAGACATTTGACTTCCGATCTTTGGCAAAATAAAACCTTAATATCTCAGTCATAATGTAATCTAGTATGATTTCTTAAGTACAAGGGCAGAAATGTAAATTATGAAATCATCAGTTTTTTACTACCGGGTACATTGGTACCATTTGACCAGATAAATTTCCATTTTAGCACATTCATCTCTGATGCCTCAGAAACGTGGAACAAAAGAGGGATGAGTGCCTTTGACAGCCTGTTTCGAAATTTAATCCTTACAAGTCAATTTGTGAAAGGATGGGGACAACCAAAACATCTTAAAAGGTATATAATAATTTATGATTTAAAGAATGTCTCTATTTATCATGTTTATTAAAATCAACACCTATCAGTACTTTCAGTTCTTTGATTAGTAAAGGATATCGAGCCTGATGCTGTATAAGCGATAAATTTATTAAACAAAATCTGTTGTGCGAGTGCGCCGACTCGCCGAATACAATTAGCCGTTAAGTCTTTTATATGTAATATATTTTAAAGCTATAGATAATGAAATCCTTGTAAGCATGAAGTAAATATTAGCAAGTTTATTATAACCATGGATTACAGTCATTGCTCTTACCTGGCATTTTTGACGACATTTGGCATGACCCCTGGGATAATACTATCCCATGGTGAGTGGAATTCACCCTCCAATATCTTGACATTTCCCTCTTCTTTCTCCTGTAGCAAAATATCAATACAAAATAAATGCCAGTAAATTTATACCAATTCCAATTTTTTTAGTGTAAGCAGCATTTTATTTACCGGTAATTATTTTTTGTGTCTTAAAAAAAGAGCTTTTGGCAGAGGAAATAAAAAGAAAATCAATACTGCTGCTATCAATTTTCCTTAATGGTAAATATTTTATTCACCTTTGAATATGACCTTTATCAGTACTTTGATATTATTCAATCATTTAATATTGGAACTTGTGTACCAACAATGTTAAAGGTATAGACAGATGACCATACCCCAGAAAAGAGAAAGTTCAAACTACAGGAAACAAGACAAATGGTGATTTCTACATGCAAGTACATGAAACTTACATAAAATATGTTAACTTTATGGTTTTTGTCAACCAAACTGTATGCTGCATCCCGAACTGATAAAACTTTCCTAAGATCCAGCAACCTAGTCAAATATTAAAAAACAATTTTTATTCACGTATACTAAAATAAGTCAAGCTCTCTGATGAATAAATTGATATATTTACTCAGTTTATATGGCAAGAATTCTCACGAGAATTGATAAATTTACTGACGAGCAAATTTGCTCCTGTATGTGAGCAAAAGCAATTTTTACTACACTGTATTCCACTCTAATACATGTGATTTTATGTACTGTAAACCAACTTTTATTCTCGTGCAAGAAATTTTCGCGAGGTTCGCGAGAGCCTTGTCATCGCGAATATTTCTCGCCGCGAACCGGTCCTTGAAGTCTCTGTGTCTATTGAAATATATCCAAAAAAGACTTGATCGCGAAAATTAATCGTTGCATACGAGTTTACCCTTTAAGTTAGTAAATCGTGAAATAAAGTTGTTTCGATTAAAAGTTGGTTTACAGTATATTGTACTGTGAGTTACGATAACATGCATCTTTTCTATAATTTTGATATTTTTATAATAACTAGAACATGTAGAATGCTTAGAAGGCTTAGTGAAAACCTAAGGAACACCTTAGATTAACCATTTAACACACAATATTTGCTTCTGCATATAAGTAAACTTAACTTTATATTTGCACCTGCCCCTGACAAGGTGTAAATGTGCCCATTGGAGTATTTTTATATATTTTGTTTATGTAATGAAATGTCTTCACGTGAAGTGACATGAATATATTTACAATGCATATACATATTTAAACTATAATTGCAAATGAGTAAAGCTCACCAAATAAACAGAGTATAAATCCAATCTACAAAATAAGTTCTTTTCTTATTCAAAATTTTGATAATTCCATGTTTTTCCTTCTCTTTAAATTGACACTTTACAAACAATTTGTAAATAAAATAACACAAATAAACATGATAAATAGAGACATTCTTTAAATCATAAATTATTATATACCTTTTAAGATGTTTTGGTTGTCCCCATCCTTTCACAAATTGACTTGTAAGGATTAAATTTCGAAACAGGCTGTCAAAGGCACTCATCCCTCTTTTGTTCCACGTTTCTGAGGCATCAGAGATGAATGTGCTAAAATGGAAATTTATCTGGTCAAATGGTACCAATGTACCCGGTAGTAAAAAACTGATGATTTCATAATTTACATAGCAAGACAGCATGTTGCAGCCAATTTTACATCAACTGAATTCTAAGAACATTATTTTAGCCAGCAGTTCTCCTAGGAGAAAACAAATCTTGGGAAACATTGTAAGTAAATTCGGTGTGGTCTGTGAGGAAAATTTATATGTCAAATTACTCAAGGATCTGAGATAAGCAATCTGCAATGCATGTATCATTAAATTGGCCTATCTTCAATTACTGAAAAAAATGATATTGTTATGTTTTGCATACTCCCCTGACTCCTCTCCCTTTTAAAGAGATATAATCCCCGCACACTTGAAGGTTAAGCACGCGTACAATTTTGAATTGATCAACTGATCATGAAGTGGTAATTAATATCAGTCAAAATATAGACTGATGCAATTTTTTTAAGCATTCGAAGAATTGAAAACATGTATATAATGTAGGACATTGTCATGTGTAAATTATATAAATGCATTACACATTGGACACATTTGTTTTTCAAACAAGTTCTATAATATATATATAGGTATATATTTTAAGCAGAATATATATATCAAGATCAGGTTTCCTTATTTTTTGTAGGTTTTTTGTGAATTGACCTTAGGACAGGGGTGCCCGTAAAAAAATCCTATCTTAAGCGATTCCTTACATCCAAACCTATCAAAATATCACAATTTTATTTAGGGGCAGGCCTGCCCCGAAGGACTTCTAGGTTAAAAATCATGCAAAAATCCTGCAACGCTTTAACGGACAAAATGATGTTTCGTCCATTACATTGGAGGTTTATTGTAAAGTTGTAAAGAATAAATTTTAGGTATTAAGGTCAGACGAGACGTTCCTCAATATCTGTTTTGTATATCTTCGTAATGTTTGAAAAATATTCAAAATTTCAATAACATTCTGATTTTTAAACCCGTTTCTAAATGTTTTTAAAAGATCCAAACACTTAAACATTTGAAATTGGAAAAAAAAAAATTTCCCCAAAAGGATTATATAAGAAAAACTACCCCTGGATTTATTTAGGGGCAGGCCTGCCCCGAAGGACTTCTAGGTTAAAAATCATGCAAAAATCCTGCAACGCTTTAACGGACAAAATGATGTTTCGGCCATTACATTGGAGGTTTATTGTAAAGTTGTAAAGAATAAATTTTAGGTATTAAATACAAATTTGAAAAATTTAGACATGTATACAGTAGAAAATAATCAAAACAACAAATAAAGATTAATTTTTGAATGTCACTTTTTCAGGGAAATTGTTCTCTCCTATAGGTCAATTCCTTTTGTCAAAATGAATACATGCATGTACATCCTTTTAGAAAATTCACTCCTTAAATTTTTGAAGATCCTTTATCATATCAACGCAAATACTGGCAAACATAATTTTTTTTTAATTTATGCTGAATTTTGCACATATCATAAAAATAATTTAGTGTGATCTATGAATATTTTCAAAATTGTTTAGAATTTGAAGTTTGATACAGCTAAATCAAACTTCCAAGAAAATTTGGACAAAGGATCCTTTTCAAGTCCTATAGAGTATGTCAGAGAAACTGCTAAACAGAAGACTTTAGAAGTGGTGGAAAGGTTGTTTCCTAGTGAGGTATGTAGGATAATCCTTTGATATTTAGTGACTGCATGTGTAAAGTAAGTATGGAATCTGGATACTATGCCACATAATTTACTCTCTCACTGAATGAGCATCAACTTCAGGGTCAATGATGCAAATATTAAGGCATGGTGACAAGGAAGTTATGATGCAATGACGATGATGAGGCAATGCCATATATAGTGCAATGATGATGATGCAATGGCATGACAATGCAATGACAGATGACAATTGTGCTATAGCACAATGAAGCAATAGAGAGAAAATCTTGTCATCACATTATCGCACCATGGCATCAATCATCCTCATAGCACTATTGCACCATAACTCAATCATCATTGTACCAATTAAGTGCTTCATCATCACTGGACCATAGCTTCATCAGTTCAGGGGACCTAGATTCAGACTGGATTCTGCTATGATCCTTATTGATCCATACCATTTTCTTCCTTGCACTATGCATAATTCTTTAATTTTCGAAAGGGTACTATCTTTTCATGATTAGCATGATTAGAAATGAGGAAGAAAGCAGCGTTAAATAGAAAATAAGATGAAGAATAATTCATGTATGAGACCCAAGAAAAGTCAGGGAAGCAAGTGCCCCTATCAGTACATCATTCGCTAAAAATGTTCATTGGATTTTTATTTCCCTTGTTTTACTCTTTAAGCCTACTGATAGGGCTAGATCAAAGCTGCACTATTTCATTTCTTGAAAAATAAAACTGTATAAAGCAATTGTTTAAAATATTTTTTTTTTCAAACACAGTACATGTACTAAATATCAACTTTCATTGTTGAGTTTCTATTTTTCTCTTGCTTCAAACTGAAAATTTTCAAATAAAACAATAAGGATGTGCGATTTTAAAACAACTGACCTGAATAAATGCCTACTGCTGACCACTGATGACACATGACCTCCAGGAATGACTTTTAACTTTGAACCTGGCCACAAGTCATGGTGGGTCATCACATTATCACGGGGTATATAAGCATCAGATTCCGCCACAACAGATAAAATAACAGACGTGTCCACTGGAGTGGAGTAATTACCCAGGTGTGTAAACTCTTCCATCACTTCCCACATAAAGTCCAGAATTTCCGCATCAAATGACTTCAGCTGTTTTGCAGTGATCACATTGGTCTGAGATATGTTAGGAGAAAATGATTTAGCTTTCCAGTCATCCACAGTCCTTAGCTGACGTATAGCGGTCCCTATACTGTCCACCTGTGACCCCGCCTCCTTGATCCGCAGTAGGGCTTTCTCTACATCCTTATGGTAATCTTCTACAGAACAGTCTTTTGATGAAAATCGGCTAATTCCTCTCTACAGCAAGAAATAAAAAAGTTAAAGCTCAATTCACACAGAAAACATTTACATATCTTTCAGTTCTTATTAGTTATTTGTCTACAGAATCAACATTTCTAAATTTAATAGATATAAAGCAATTTGTTATTAAACTAAAAAAAAACAGGGTTAATATTGACAAACCTCAGGGGAGACT
This sequence comes from Saccostrea glomerata, assembly GCA_003671525.1. Taxonomy (NCBI): domain Eukaryota; kingdom Metazoa; phylum Mollusca; class Bivalvia; order Ostreida; family Ostreidae; genus Saccostrea; species Saccostrea glomerata. The sequence goes on from PRKT01000242.1 coordinate 785,691, forward strand.
AACATCTTTCTGATTTCATGTTCGTATTCTTTGTCCTCATAATAGCTATTTTTCAAAACATCCCACCTTACAGCTTTTGATAGAATGCCCTGAAAGGAACAAATGGTGAAAACAACCAAATATATATTACCACAAACTAATTGTAAGGTTATAATATTTCATGATGTAAATATATGTAATTTTTGTGCATTAAATAAGCTGCAGAATTTTTCAATCAAAAAATGAGAACACAAAGATTTTTTTAAAATTAACTTAACATATACATGTACATGTACTAATTGTTTCACTCAAAGACACCTTTACAGACACAATGTGGAATACCAAACCATCATCTATTTCAACATTTTCACTAAGTTGTGTGCATTTGTACTTTCTTTCAAAAAAGAATCGGCACTCAATTTTCCACCTATGAAATTTGATTTATCTAGGTCACTATGGGGCGTGTGTTAGGTGTATGAATCATGTGACATGTATGACCTATCTACTTAGTACTCACCCTCGTATACACTGGAGGGGCAGTCACCCCTGCTAGACATGGTACCAGTTTGATTTATCTAGGTCACTATACAGTTAATTCTCGATAAACCGCCACCGTTTGTAATTTAGAAATCACGGCGGTATAACAAATTTGGCGATGAATTGAATTTCCCATCTTTTAGGAAGTAGAGTTACCGTTTTCAGAAATACTGTTTAGCGTTTCTATTATCATTATTACATGTACATGTATATAAAAACATATTTCTAAATTTGAAAATACTTCAAGTAATTTTCTATGCAAAGTTTCGCTAAAACAAAATGTGCAGTTATGAAATAAAGACATGCATGTAAATCTGCACGTCTGATATTGAAAAAAAAACATGTTGGGTTGATCGTCTTGATATATTGCCAATAGTATGTAAAATGAATTCTTGAATAAATTCATTGTTTATGGCATCATTAAATAAAACGTTTATAATTTAAACTGTATAATTATTTTTTGAAGCAGCAGAGATCATCAAAATAATATCGTTATCAGCGAACTTTATTTTAACAACGACTGCTTCCGTGGCCAAGCCGTGACTAAATGGATTTTATTAAACAGAAAACAAAATTATTATAACAGTTCATGTTTTAATAATTGTTTATTTAATTCTTATTTATTATTTAATTATTTAATTGCATGTACTTTGTCTGGCTTTGCATGTTTTACATCATGTGATAGCCGTGCTTCACTGACCACATGCACCTGTGGCGGTATATCGAGATAATTGACACTTAAAAATGGACGTTTGTTGTGAAAACGGGGTGGCGGATGGCATGTATTCATCATGGAGGGACGGGGGATCATGTATGTCTCTACTTTCATCCTCATAAACTTCTTCTCATAGTATTTAACTTGTTAAGAGAAAAAAGGTGTAGAATGTTAAATGTAGAGTAATTAAAAAAACTGCTAAGTTGGCTCCTCATACAAATACAAAATACAAGTATGTTGATTTATTTAATTAGAATATAGTAATAAAATGAAATACATGTACTGTAAAATCATATATTTTCATGGGGTCAAATTTTTGAGGTTTGAGAAAAACATATCGGTATTGGTTTGTATGGATTTGATTTCGTGGTTGGAGAATGTTAAGTAATGCTTATGAACTTTTAAATTTTCGTGATGGTCATAAATTCTTGGGTTTCTCCATGCTTCGAAATCAACAATAATCAACCCCCCACAAAAATGAGTGATTTCACAGTACATTTTGTATTGTTTAAATATCTAAAGGCATTTAACCTAATGAATTGTATATTACAATTACAATTTATTTTGAAGTTCGTCCATTGCAAATGGAAACAATGATGTAAATGCTATGTGTAAAAAATGTCACAGCATGTGGTTATTTTTTATCTATGTCCTTTTTTTATGCAGGGTTACCTTCTGAGAAGAAGATTAATGGCTGAACCATTATTGAGTGAACATGGAATCGGCTCAATCATTATTGAGAGTCCATTCTGTATCCTTTTCACAAAATATCTGAAGTTCTGTGTGAACTCTAAAAAACCTTTGCATATATTTTATTGTTCACCTTGTCCAGAGGAACACCTCTATTTGACTTCCAGAATGCTAGGTCTGGTATCCTTAGTTTATTATTTACACTCTGCAATGTTAAAATATTGCTCTTTGGCTGTATGGATTTGTTGTATTCAGTCCCAATGGGTTTTTAGATGCCAGGCATCAGTGTATTTTACTCAGTCTCTTAATTTGCAAGTTTCATAGACTCCTGCATGTGGATTACATTGCTGATCTGGCAGTAACTAAAATCTCATGAACAGAAGTATTGTTGATCTTGAACTGAGGTCATAATCGAACAAAGTCACAAATTGTTGTCTTTTCTATATCATTGTAATTTTAAACACTTTTATAGTTAATCCTTTCTGCAAACTTGCATATCACAAGAGAGTATGTGAAAATCTTGTTAACATAGGTATCTGGTAATATGCTGTGAAAGACTGACCTAAGATTTTATGAATAGGGTCAAAGTGATAGAGTTGAAAGTGTTTTGAATTCAAGTCTGGTTCAAAAAATTTAAATTTATGAAAGTTCATGGTGCAGCTGGTTTACACTTATATAGTGAGAGTTGCCAAGTATTGTTCAGACATTAGTAGTAAATACTCATAGTTTTCTCTGTAGGCCTAGTTTGGGTAATTTTCTTTAACTATACTTTAGATGGGACCAGGAAACCAAAGGACCAATTGTAAGTTCCATGCATACATACCAGTAGATTAATTAAATTTCACTCTGTTTTTAACTGCTTTATTATATAGAGAAAAAAATCTTTACAAATACATGTACATGTATAGCAAATAACAGGATAAAGAACACTTTTTTGAACCTTGCAAAATTCTAAACAACTCCTTGTAAAAATTTGAGTGTTGATTTCGTGTCCCATAGTGATTAACATTTGTGATCATAAAAATTGCATTGCTCATTGTTAAATAAGGAAAAACATTTACTGTAGATCACTAAATTTTCGCAACACCTTATTTTCGCGAGATTGTCACTGACTCTTTGTATGCGAGACATAATTTTCACGCATAGTTGTTATTCCTTTATATAATCGTAAGGACTACTTTTATACGCGAGAACTAAATTTTCGCGATCGCAATGTCTCGCGTAATTACGCGAAAATAAGCTGGTACTCAATTAATTAAGGGGGAGTCCCTCACTTTTTTTCATAAAGAGGAATGTACTTATCATTGAACATCTCTTATGATGTAATTTGTCAGGATTTTTTTTTTAAACATTGCATGGCTGTGCATTCAGGTGAGCTATTAAGGCCTATTGTTCTTATATCAAACCAAATGAAGAAGACACTGTTACATTTACTAAGCAATTTTTTATCCACATTCTACTCACAACTGATATTAAAATTTGAGCTGAAGCTGACTTCCCACAAAAATCAGTGACTTGAATTTCTATTGAGTACTCTCCAACTTTTAGCCACTGCAAGGTGTAGATGGTATCTGGCAATAAAAATTATCAGTATACATTACCGTAAATAAAAATGTTTTTTTTTCTTGTATCCCATGCCATCTTAACTAACAGTTCTAGATGCAAGGAGCAGTAGTTTTCATCTACTGAATGGGGTTGTCCCTTTTTTCAGACATAACCTTTTACCATAGAAAATGTTCATTGAAAGACTGGTGTGCCTGCCCACTTCTTGTTGCAGTATAGTCAACAATGGGTAATGTAGTATGTTTGAATAAAATAAAAGGTGACTGAAAGAAGTTAGATCCTTACATGATGTCTCATTCAAAGAAAAATATATAGACTCTGTTGTCATGGATATCCGCAAGGTCAAGGTCTCCTCCCTGTCTTTGACTGGTAAGGTCATGACCTGACTGTATGGGTCAGAGGCGTCACCAATGGTCACTGTGAAGGAGGAAGCTGGAACGGCGTTCTTCTCAAAATAAGGAGGGGTATCTAAAAATAATTTTTATAGAATTTAGCAAAAATAAAGAAACATAACACAGACTTTAGAATTTCTATCAATAAGCCGTTATAAAAAAAATTGATATACCGGTATACATGTATATAGTATCATATTTACCAGTACTGGTATATTTATATCTATTTAGTGGGGCTATATTCAGCGCCCTTATGTATCACTCTGGTCAATTATAAATAGAAATTCTGAGGCCTTTGCATGTAACAAGGAGAAAAGAAATTAAAAGATTTTCATCAATATAAACTGGCATTCCATTTATTTTAAGTTCCTTATACTAGTATATTTGATCGGATTATAATAAAAATCAAAGATCGCTGATTTTCGCATTTTTTAATAAAATCCTTCTTTTATAGTGAAACTCTTTTATTTATGTACAGATCTAGAGATATGAGATCTTTGCTGGCATTTAGGGTTATTCTGACCCATAACAAACATTCTACACCTTTTTTCTCTTAACAAGTTAAATACTATGAGAAGAAGTTTATGAGGATGAGGATGAAAGTAGAGACATACATGATCCCCCGTCCCTCCATGATGAATACAGATAGGCTGGGTGGGGCCTTGCCATCTGTGTGGGAGTATCATCTGGAACCTGAAACAATGGGTCAGAATAATGTAAACACTGGGTCAGATTTATATGTTGAAAGCCTGTCAATTGCGGACAAGAAGATCTTTTAGCTATAGGTCAAAGTAACTTAATTAAATAAAATCTGTCAGTTGTGGGTCATAGTTAAAGCTGTAATCAGTGGGTTATAGTTATACAGCAAGGGACCAGATATGTGAAGTCTGTCAACAGTGGGTCAAAATTGCACAAAATCTGTCTGCAGTTGACTACAGAATAAAACCTGTCAACAGTGGGTCCAAGTTCAACATGTCAACGTTGGGTCTGACTTTAAAGCTATAGTCAATGACTATGCTGTATGAATAGAGGTCAAATCTGTGATGTGTATTGTAAAGAAGTGTTTATTGTATAGTAACCATACTTATAGTGAAGTACCAGGATTAAACAATTTTTACAGATTTAAATTGTTAAGTCGGCTAATTGTATTCGGTGCGTCGGCGCGCCAGCGCGTCCATCTCGTCCAAATATCACAAAAGTATTTTCTCCCTGCATTAAAACACTAAAATAACTGCGATTTTCTTTATAATTTAAGCGTTATCACTTATATTCAAGTCGACAGCCCGAGCCCGATTGCATTCCTTTGTTAGGTGGATCCAGAAAAAATTCCTAGGAGGTGGTGGCTTAATTCGCAAGGGAAGAGGTCAAAGGCATAGCTTTAGTAATTTTACTATGTCAGTTTAAATAAATTTGAATTTTCCAGGGATCCAGATCCCCTTTTATCCATGCATGCCTTACCACAATTCGTGCAAGAGTAGCTGTCCAAAATAGACTCGAATTTTGGAATTGGCCTCTCGCCTCTCTCTCTATCTCTGTCGTATATACACATGATATATATAATATCTCCAAACTTTAACTATAGCATTTGAAAATATTGAGTGCTTTGGTTTTAATAAATTAATTCTATGTTTAACACATATGTCTTGAAGCCGGGGGAGGGGGCTTACACATATAGACATCATATTAAACATTGGAGGGTAGGTTTAGCCCCCACTTTCAACAGGCACATTGCAGTGTAGTCTAAGAAGGGTAAGTATAGTAACTGTAGTGTTTGACAGAACAAAAGTTGGTATTGAAAGAAGTTTTATCCCCTCACACATCCCCCCCCCTCGAAAAAGGATTTTTGTGTTTGGACAATAGATACGTCCCCCCCTTTTTTTTTGCTTGTTAAGATTTTTCAGATTGGATTTTTTTTTCACTTATATGGATTTTACGTATAATATATAATTCTAGGCTCTGCACCTCAAACTTAAAATAAAACAATTAAGGACATACACAAGGTACCTTACCTACTGATCATTTTTTAAGATATTCTTAATCTAAGATTATGGTGCCATCAGATGTTCATAGACAAAAAATCAGTATGCATTACCAGGGTTTTCTGGAAGAAATCAAATTCTGAAAATTTTTGCATTACTCAAAGAAAAATATACAAAAATTACAAACATTACCTAAAGATTTTTTTCCATCAAAATTTGTTTTAGAAGAAGTGTACAAATCCATATATAGACATTAAAAGTACTGCACACAGGTTCCTTATTACTGTAGATCACTTATTTTTCGCGACATCTTATTTTCGCGAGATGGTCATTGACTCTTTATAAGCGAGACATAATTTTCACGAATTGTGGTCATTGCTCTATATAATCTTAAGGAATTCTATTATACGCGAGAATTAAATTTTCGCGAGCATACCGTCTCGCGTAATTACGCGAAAATAAAGTTCTCGCGAATAAATAGTGATTTACAGTAAGTGGAACTCTTCAACTCCAGGGAAGAACCCAAGTTCAAACTATGTTGCGTATGACCTTAAGGGACAACAGGATTTTTTGAAATACAGTGCTGGCAAAAGAAAAGGTTAGGGTGAGTTCACCATGCATCGGACACATACCATGCTTCGGACAACTTTAGCCAATAAACTCTCTTTCAACTTGAGAGTTCCGTGTATTTATTTGTTTCTGTCTTAAAGATGAAGATTTAAATTTTTTACTGATACCGATTGTTATTATCACGCTGTGATAAAAATACACCAATAATGACCTTGAAGTTACGTCATATTTTACATCATCAAAGGGGAATAACCAGAAATTTATGATTTTGCAATTTTTAGAGTTATCGTTCTTTAGATTCGACTTCAATGGAACAAGTCAGACTTTGGTGAATTTTGTCAAAGATTGGCAATTCTACATAAATTCTAAAGAAATTTCTCTTCAATGTTTGTATAATTTTTTCTAGAGCTGGTTTTTACTATTGTTCATTTCTCCATACATCAGACACAAATTAACCATGCATCGGACACTTTCCGATGCAAAGGAAAGCACTACCATTTTTATACAGAACCCAACTGACAGCTGTTTTTTGCGGAAATAGAAAATTAAAACTCTATATTTTTAGTCAAAATACAAATTATCGCTATATGCCGTCTAGAATTTGACTCAATTTATTTCTTCAAACCAGAGTATGATAAACCATGAGAAAATGGCGCGAATTACTGCATTACAAACATTTTAAAGCATTTCTAAGGCAGAGTGAGGTATCTCGAATCGTTCTACATTTGTGCAACGATATGGTCAATTAAAAAATAAGTTGAGGGTTATTTCTTAGATAAAAAATAAAAATATATCCATATGAAGGACTTTAAAGCATTGTGGTAAAGGTATGATATTCTTTAGGTCCAAATACCATCTGTCCGATGCATGGTAAATAATATCCGATCCATGGTGAATTCTGAGTTATTTTTAAAAACTCAATTTTTGAGGATATTTTCTCAATAAAAGGCACATAATTGTGTCCAAAATTTATATTATAATCACATACTAAATGTTAAACTCCATTTTGATAACTTGTAGAACTTGTTGAAGAACGAGGGTGTCCGATGCATGGTGATCGAATTCACCCTGGCTACTTAAGTACCAGTCCACATAAAAATCAGACAAAACTGTAAAAAAGTGATACATGAAGGTTTTCAGAATTTGATGATTTTCCACTCATAGATTTATTTTGAAGTATGAACAATGTATGTAAAATGAAAAATGTTTTGAGTCATGGTAACCATGGAAACATGGCCAAAGAAATTTCCTTAGCAACGGGCGGATTTTTCAGTGTTGAGGGACAAAAAATCACCTATCTTTGAGGCTTAAAATAACATGTAAATCCATGAGAATTAACCTTACTTATGGGTGTAATAAAGATACACATTTATTGTGTTCTAATAATGTAATAAAAAATATTTAGGTCTTAAGTCAGTTCTGTGGTAGACATTGGAAGGTACACATGTTTTACAAGTTTTGCTGATTCAGCATTTTTCGTGATTTTGGCAATATTCAAGGCCAAATTTTAAAAATGGCCAGATTAATACAGTTGTTGCATGTATCTCACATAAAAGCAGAGGTATTTCTCTTTTAGAATTTGAAGTCAATTCCATGGGCTCTTTTGAAAATCGAATCTGTTGCCTAGCACAGAATTGAATATTGCATAATTCTTTATCTCCATAGCAACGGCAGGTTCTCCATAGCAACAGGGCAAAGAAAGGTAATTTTGGCGTGTATTAGTGTAATCTTATTAAGGCTTATTCAAAATAATGAAATGTTGGTCAATCTTAATTTTTTTTTCGTCTTTAATCAACACATGGCAACGATTCCCAGTGCATGGTAACCAATGTACCCTATGCCTCCTGTAAAGAGATTTGACTTTTGGATCAGTGTTCGTCATGGAAATGAATATTAAATTAATGTGTTGATGATTGTTTTTATGGAGAGTGCTGAAAAAATATATGAAATGTTCCATCAATTGTTGTCATGGCAACAACTACATGTGAGTGAATTTAAAATGGGGCGAGTTAAAAAAAAACACAGTATAAATTCTTAAACAGAACTGTGACTGGGCGAATTTAAAACGGGGCAAAATTTCTTGTATGTGTGAACGGGCAAAAATCATATAATACCTAATTAAGGATGTTTTCCATAGATAATGTTTTAGTGTAACTTGTACGATATTGTGGATTAGATTCAAGACACTCACGGTGCATGGTTTCAATGGCTGCATTTTATTTCAGGAACTGTTTTCATTTCCGATATTTTAAAGTTTTCACCTCTGACATTTTTCAAGCAATACTTTTCTGCAATGAAAATAGCTAGGATTTAAGACTTAACTCATGAAAAATATTACAGAATAAATCATGAATAAATCATTGAAATCCAAAATAATGAGTTTTGCAATTGACTTTGGGTTATGTTTTAAACCAAAGGCCATGACATGGGG
>PRKT01000243.1:0-73553 GCA_003671525.1 Saccostrea glomerata
CAGCCTTGTGCGCCCATTACTTTTGAAGAGAAACGCTTTGTCCACGATTTTACGGGACAACCCTCGTATAAGTGTCAACATCCGTTACTTTCTACGTCAAGTATTTTGAACAGTTGACAAGCAATATCTAGTATGTAAATTAATGTGACTCAAACACTTAAACAAAAAGCACACTACATCTTGTTAACCAAAGCCTCATTTCCTATTTTTGACAGAGCGAAGCAAGTAGAAGATAATTCTCAAAGAAGATGATAGATAATTCTAAAAAAAACTTGTTTATGAGGATGACTCAATTGATGAAGCAATATCCAGTCGTAATTTTTGTTTTGTTTTAAACAATATTAACAAAAGTTTTTCCAACTCTTCTTAATATTCATTACATATATTGTCTTTTCCTTTTCCCTTTATCTATATATTTATTTGCATCTTTCAGCATACACTCTTAACTAGATTATAATGTATATCATCCTCTATTTATGACAAAAAGTATTAATTTTTTTCCCTTCAAGTGTACCTGAACTTACCATTCAGTAACATTTAAAATACAATTAACAGTCAAAACAAATTATATACATATTCCCTTTTCATCGGTTTAATACTGTCCAGTATATCGTTTTGTACCAATTATATTGCTAGAACAATTATCTTTATAACTGATGACTTACTTCCTGATGGTCATATTTTAAAACCTTTTTACATGAAATTGTAAATCAATTCTGCTGTGTATGGATATTTGCAAATGTAAAATCCTGAACAAAGAAGATATAATAGAACAATAGACGAATAAATCAGAGAAAATTCGAATTAAGTGAAGAAACGACTAAATTTTCTTACTTAATCTAATACTGTTATCATTTTGTTGTAATTTTAATTACACTCAGCGAGATATTCACTCATTACTTCTCCATTTTGAACGACATAAGATTAGAAAAAAATGGATGTCCGCCATTTTGAGATTTTTACTGCCATTTTCATGAAGTTCAACATATTTTTTGGATTCAGCATACTCGAAATAGGTTAAAAAGCTATGCTGGACCAAATAATATTTTTTTGCCGTTAGACGTTATTTCTAGCCTTCTTTTTTAGAATCAGGACCAGACTATCTTTGATAAATTATATTCCTTTTCTTTTCATAGCAAAAGTTCTTTGATGATCATGCATTTCAAGTGTCATTGTGATATATCAATTAAAAAGAAAATTTAAAAAAAAATAATGAAGAAAGTGTGTACGTGTACATCGGCACACAAAAGCAAGCGTAATTTACGTCTCTCATAACGTCATGATTTATTTATTTATAATAATAATTATTATTATTATTATTTTTGCTTCACATGTGTTTTTCAGTAAACATCTTAAATTTCTAAGTGATAAACAACTCTTGTCTCAGGGACGTATTTAAGTTCCATTAGTATTCTATATCAAATTCCATAAAACAATACAAAATAGGTGAAGAGCAAGCACTGACCACCGAAACATCAGAAGTGGAATCAAATACCATGGAGGAGTGAGCATCCACTGCTAACCAGTCATATCCGCCGTGTGCTCCTTGTCATGATCGTGAAATAGCGGAAAAAAATTTAGTGTATAAATGGACAAACGATTTGTTTGAAAAACGTCAGTCAGCATTTGACTCAAGGATACATTGTAATACAAAGGATACATTGTATTTGCCGATAAGGTCATTGTATTGACCATAGAATTTTCGAAATGATGTCTTTTAACGAGACAGCTGATATTCTTGTTTCATCAATTTGCTTGTCAATAATTTATCTCAATAAAAAAATTGTTCATACGTAGAGCATGCACTTGCGTATCGAATCAACTGAGATATACATGTATACACTCCGTATGCAAGTGATGATGGTATATTGCTGAAGTAAAGGGAGTTTTGAACTAATGTCTAAAGATAAAACAAACCAAATGTTAAGATCTTCCAAAACGTATTTACTATAGTATGCTTAAATTTCAGGGTCCTATAAATATTTACGATGTGTCTGGATAATTAAACCGTTATTTTGCTTGAGAAGTGGGAGGGTATATAGCTATCGATATGTCCATCCGTCATTACACATTGGGGTACCCATCTCTTATCCTCAATTTCTCTTATACCACTGAGTGAAATTCAATGAAACTTTCACAGAATCTTTGTTTACATATTGCCATTGTTCACCTCCTATTTTACTTTTTTATCCGACACATAGTTTGGATTTCCCGGCCACAACAAAACATGGACTTTTCCATTATAGTCATATAGGAGGCGGGGGTATCATTTAATGAACTCATTGCTCACAATGCCTCTAGTTTTTTATTATTTAAGGACATTGGCAAGGTTCCTGGCATTTGCATAGATTTTTTCAAAAACTCTTGAACAGGTGTAATGATAATTAACACGTTATATTTTGGTACATTTAACCACCCAAGCCACCCTTCCTTATGAGATTTTGTCCAATCAATGTTTTTACAATTCTCAATGCATTTCCTATGTAAAATGTTGAAAAAAAGGACCTACAAATTTTTTAACTATAATTTTTTTCCAAAATCCAGTCATTTCAGAAAGTGTATATATAATATACCTTATTGTATTCTCATTTCCAATTATATCTAGATATCATGACTGAAACACAAATTTAGAAACATGACACAGATCTACCAATACCGTTCATTATTTTAGAGTTACTTCCCTTAAAATTTTATACGTATTCAGAATGGTAAAGACTGTTTGGCTATTTATGTTAAGTAATTTACCATATTGGAAACAAATTTTCATAAAAAAATATTGGCTTAAATTTCTTATAAAATTCTAAATGGTGCCTCCTTCGCACGATCTCATTCAGTAACAGGTTCTCGGCAGTTGTCATATCTTGTAATTGTCCTTTCCAGCATTGAAATAACGGTCTGCTGACCACTGTTTACTGTCTGTCCCTGAACACAATGTACAACAAAACAATCACCGCTTTTCTTTCTTGCTGTAGGAAAGCACATGTGCTTTTGTTTACCTACGTAAAATACGGTTTTTTGGTTTTCATTTCATAGAGAATTCTACACGGGAGATCACTCTCAATCACAGTTTTCTAAGTGAATAAACCCATGATATAAGCCTTTTGTTCTCCGGATAACCGTGACTTGCCAATGTCCTTAATATAATACTATATTATTAAACAATGTTATATTTCGTGAAACAAAAGGCACCAAAGGCACACACTGCAGAACATTTTCTATAGATTGCACAATAAGTTCTACTCACCACTCTCTTGATTGTTTAGAATCACTTATTTTCCTTTGTGTAATTAGTAGGCATCACATTTTTAGATCCTAGAGTCCTTCCTTGTATAAAGCTGAAATTGCGCATGCCAGGAACAAATCAAATAGTCATTTATATGGATATTGTTTGCAAGCCAGAGTGCAATATGAAGCAATATTCAACAGTATGTTTCCTCATGTAAGTTCATCGCCTCGTTTCATAAAGTATAAGTGTGAATATCCGTTAATTTCTACGTCAAGTATTTTGGACCGTTGACAAGCAATATCTGGTATGTATATCATCATAAATATTTTCCTGTGACTCATATACTTAAACAAAAATCACACTACATTTTGTGAACAAAAGCCTCATTTCCTGTTTTTGACAGAGCGGAGCAAGTAGAAGATAATACTCAAAGAAAATGATAGATAATTCTAAAAAAAAAAACTTGTTTATCAGGATGACTCAATTGATGAAGAAATTTCCAGTCGTAATTTTTGTTTTGTTTTGGAAAAAAAAATCATTAAAGTTTTTTTTTCAACTCTATAATATTTATTAAATATATATTGTCTTTTCCACTTGTCTTTATTTATATTTTTATTTGCCTCTGTGAGTATACACTTTAAACTAGATTATAATGTATATCATCATCTATTAATGCCAGATAGTATTAATCTTTTTCCCTTTCAGGTGTACCTGAACTTATCTTATAAGTCAGTAACATTTATAATACATTTAACAGCCATAACAAATATATGAACATGTTCCCCTTGCATCGGCTAAATGCGGTCCAATATATCGTATTGTACCAATTATATTACTAGAACAATTATTTTTATAACTGATGACTTACTTCCTGACACAAGATATAATTCAAAACCCTCTTTTATGAAATGATGCATTGTATAAATTGTGCAGAATGTCTCTCAATACTTAAGTAAGGACGATAACTCGCCACGCTCTACTTAAATATGTATAAGGAACAAGTAATTGTTAAGGGCCTTGTCTGCTAAAAGCAATAGTGATAACATAAATGTTACGTAAATGTAAGATCAGCTGTATTTATAAAATACCTGTATATAGTGAAAGATCAATGATTGCTGCTGAGAATAATCTATTTCATTAGTTAACAATATTCGAGGTCTAAAGAAGCGATAATGCCTGTTTTTGTTTACCTATCTCCACAGCAATTTCAGGTTTAAAAGGGAGTATGGTTTTAGGCCAATCTATAGTTTTCAAAAGTTTATTCATATAAAGAAATGTTGTTTTTTTTAAATGTCGTGATTGGAAAATATCGATATTGTTTATCATTTTATCTTTTTCTTCGTTATTAAGTTCGAAACATTTCAAAACAAGTTGCACCGTGACAGAAATATGTAGACAAAATATCATCTCCCTCTGTGAAACGATCGCGTTATTACATTTACACAGAATTTAACATATTTTCTCTTCAATGGAAAGATAATCTAAGAAAGATATTTGGAAATGTAAATATAACAAAATAAAAAAATATAAAATCAATAATGAAACAAAGAATGGTATTTCGTCAAATTGCATTCAGTATGTTTGTTCTCTTGGTCTGGCATAAGCTTCGTGGAGGCGACCTCAAGGTACATGCACTACCATCAAGTGTGGTCAACGAGATTTGTAAAAAAAAATTACATCACTGCACCGTTTCCAAGTACAACCAGCCTGTATTAATGCATCTAGGGAATCTTTTGCTCTTCAACAAAATGAGTTGTTGTTTGTGCACTGCTGGAAATGAAAATGTCAAATTCGATATTGTACAGAATAGGTACTCGTGCATCTGAAATTATGAAAGGTTGAATAAGAAGGAAACTGTCCTCGATGCTCTATTAGATATAATCTGAACAGTTCAGAATAATTTGCAAATATTAAAATCATCGTTGACAATATATTTCAACATAATCTATAAATATCTTAATCGATGTTCACAATACAATTATCTCATTTTATAAGAACAATTACTGCCTTTTATAGTTCCACTGTTTATTGCAAATCTCATTTCTGAGTTAACTTCGCCCATTAAATTAATAAACCCCGCCCATACTTGGACTGCTTTCTTTGACTGCTGAGACAGCTCTCTGGGACCGCTGGGACTGCTGTGGGACAGCTCTGGGACTGCTGTGGGACCGCCCTGGGACTGCTGGGGGACCTCTCTGGGACTGCTTTAGCAGTCCCAGAAAGCAGTCCACGGGGATGCTTTGTATCAGGTTGGGTCTGGAAGGTACTGTGCATCAATAAATATTACAACCATTCACAATTCATCAACAGATCAGCATAATCTATAAATACATGTATTGAAATATATCTTGACAATACATCAACAGTTCAACATAATCTATAAATGTCTTAATCTATGTTCAAAATGCAATTATTTTCTTTTATTTATTTTAAAACAATTTAATAAACACTTTAATACATGATCTTATACATATTGATATCAATGAACAAATAACTTTTTATTGATCTTCTAGAATTAGTTAACATAATTTTTTTTGTGTGTCTATTTGGTTGTACATGTATTTTACACAAACATTTTTATTACATCAACATACTACGTTTGTTCGGATTTTGTGAGTTTTGACTCCAGCATGCTCCTCTTTTCTTCCTAAACATAAATAAGCCGTCATTGGATATACCTGCTCTTGTATATGCTTACTGACTTTCATAAAATTAAATTGATTGATTGTATATTGTTTAACGTCCCTCTCGAGAATTTTTCACTCATATGGAGACGTCATCGTATGCCTATGAAGGGCCTCATATTTTGACCTTTACTCGGTACGCAGGGTCATTGAGCAGTTAAGGATCTCATCTAAAGGACCCAAACCTTTCACTACAAAGTGCTGAGCGCATGGCGAAGGAACAGCTGTTACCCATTTTTCATCGACTGAGGTCAGTCGCAGCCGAGATTCGAACTGACAACCTCCCGACCACGAAGCGAGCGCTCTATCGACTGAGCTACCGTGAACGGTCTCATTAAATTAGAAATTAGGTTTAAGATTTCCAAATTAATAAGTTGGTCATAATTTTAATTTTTTTCAGTAGTTTTACAAAGTGGCATAATGACTAATGCTAAAATTTGTTATTATACATTTTCTCGGCCAAATAACTTTTCAGTTTGTTGGCAATATGTTGGGTCAGGAATGACCACTTCTGCTTCTTTAGGTTCCCAAGAGACAGTCGTCTAGTAACAGTGGTTCACTTCGACTCAAACCAAAGGTTTGATTTTTTCACTTTTTTTAGATTGCTTCAGCGCTTATTCAATGTGTCGATAATCTTTGACACTGATATATTTTGGTAGTGAATGTTACTTATTCTTTTTCAAAACACACACACAGCAAAACTCGTTCAATGCGAACATGGAAATTGCGAATTAACGGATATAGCGAAGTCATCTTGGATCTCTAGCTATATAATTTTAATAAATCTACTATACGGTTACAATTAATTACAGATTTAGCAAAGTAATTTCATAGGTCCGTTCCCTTTGACTTCGTTATTACCGAGTTTTGCTGTAAAAAGTTTTGTGCACAAATTTTATAGCACTTTTTAATTTAATTTTAACCATATAAAGGACATGATTTTTACCTATTTGCTCCGTTCACATAATTATATTTTTCAATCGTTAGGTGTCTTTCTGTAAGAAGTAATTAGACCTGCGTCATTAGATTTAGGAAATATGTATTTCAATTTATCCAACTCTATATGAAAGACCTAGACAACTAGTAAGGACCTTCCATACAAACTTAAAGAACTGGTAAGTCACCTACAGGACAAACTCGGACAACCAGTAAATCATCAATAGTACAATCTTAGAAAATCATCGGAAAATCATCTACAGTATAAACTTAGACAGCCTACTGAGGAGCAGAGCAAACACTGATTTCCAAAACTGAGATTAAATCATGTGCCATGGGGAAGTTAGCATCCCATGTCGACTGGTCACACCCGCCGTGTGCTCCTTGTCATGATTTGGAAAAAATGGACAGAAATCCGTCGTCAATTTAGCGTATAAATAACGGAATAACAATAAGGATGAATAACGTCAGTCAGCATTTGACTCATTGATAAATTGTAGTTAATGACAAGGTCATCATATCGACCTTAGAACATACATATACGGAATTATACTTTAAACGAGAATGCTGATAAAATGTAAACAATAAAAGTTGTGGGCGGAGTAAAGGTCTTCCGTAATAAAACATGAATATTATAGTTAGGGGATGGAGTAAAGATTTATTGTAATATAATATAAAAATTCTAATTAGGGGGCCTTATGATGGGGATATCAGGCGGATCCTTTATATCTGAAATGCCTTCAATGGGCGGAGCCTCATTTTCACATGTCAATCAAGGAATGAAGACAAAGGTGGACTGTATGGGGGTGGAGCTATGCAAATCAACATGTCAAGGACAATACACTATGGTCCCCGTAGGATCTGATGGATGCCTTTCTTGCTTTTCTTTAATTCATTTAAATATTGTCAATTATTATTAATGCCCTGTACACATGTTTATTTTAATCTTTTATTCAGTAAATAAATTGGAACACGGCTTTATTTTTCATTTTAAAAAAGGACTAAATATAAGTTAGATAGGTTGAAATGAAAATCAAATAGTTTTTTTCCTCAGTTTACAGTTAAAAGAAAATATTAAATCAGTTCCTTAACTTAAGAAAATTTTGTCTAATTCAGAATATTTGAATGCAAATGAACATTGTTGTCTTAATCAATTTACAATATATATATCCAGGATCTAAGAGTTGTGGATCTGGTAAAGGTGGTGCATCAATGGGAGCTGGTGGCG
Source organism: Saccostrea glomerata (assembly GCA_003671525.1). NCBI lineage: Eukaryota > Metazoa > Mollusca > Bivalvia > Ostreida > Ostreidae > Saccostrea > Saccostrea glomerata. The sequence continues at coordinate 8,075 of PRKT01000243.1, forward strand.
GATTCAATTGAGGTTCGAGTCCTTACAAGGTATCTAGTATTTCTGGTGGCGGATCCACAGATGTTAGTGGTGTGACTTCTACCATTGGCGGATGCAGTTTTATGGGTGGTGGTGGAAGCAACAGTGCGATCCGATCCTCTATTGGTGTATCAACAAGAAAGAACACTCAAACTACGTACGTCGTAGCGCCGCCAAAAGAGTGCAGAACAGAACAGGTTTGTCAGGAAAGGTGCAGATCAAACTACAATATTGGGGAAGCAGGAAAAGATGGTTGTGGGACGTGTATCTGTATAAAGCCCTCTGTAACAGTGAGTGGGATCTTTATAGTCTTCAATAATCGTGTTTTCATGAATTCATTTTATAGACAGAACAATAACATCTTTGATAGAAATTTAAATGATTATACTTACAGCTCAAAGCATAACACAGGTAGTTTAACCAGAAGGTACGTGTTTTAACGTTGACTTTAAAAAATAAAATACAAGCAAAACATACTTTAATGTAAAATCTAAAATTCAAAAAACTATATGCGGTATATTGCATATCTTTGCCCCCACAAAATTCAAATTTTGAAAAAATCTCGATACATGCTGAATTTTATAAATTGTACGAGAAATATAAATTAACGGATCATATTATAGTTTTAAAGTAGTTTATTGACAATTTTTGTTTTGATGACGTTACAAAATAGTTTGATTTTTTGTCATTTATTAGAATTAGGACAAAATGGACAAAAGTTATTTAATTTTAGCTTTAAAATTTATAGAGCGCAAGTTCGGTCAGGGAAAATATTTACATATTTCATTGATATTATCATTCAACACATAATATCAAATTATTAAGCCTGATCAAATCTGCGCTCGATGATTTTTACTCAAAATATTGACATAAAATATATATTTTTCTGTACAAATCATGAACATTTTAATTTTACGTCATTTTGTGACGTCATTTTAAATATATAACGTCATTGCTAATGAAAATACTCAGTGTTTTGAAGTCAACATACATTCCCCTGTTTAAGAACATAATTAAACTTCTCCCTCAACGTTCGATTTTGGGGGGCAAATATTGGTTATTACCGATTAAAGTTATGTCCATCCTTCACACTTCTTTTGTTTATTCCCTTCACCGTTACAAGTAAGGTTAATAGGAGCATCATCAAGTGGTGTATATTTCATTATTTGTTTGTCAAGACTTCTAGGGGTATGTTGACTTTAGATAAATATATAGGGAGAAATTCCATTAAAGCCATGATTAGTTAGTTCCCTAGCAAGATATACTGTATACATGGAAAATTGTGCCCCAGTTATAGTTTGGCCCCTTTCGCCCTTCCCTCTTTTGGGAGAATTAAAAACTTGGCGAATTCAAAATTTACAGTAACATTTCTGAAACAAAACTATAAATTGGCGAATTTAAAACGGAACAAAATTGTTTTTCCAAGTGTGAAAAGGCAAAAATAACCCTGCATACAGTACATCTACATCCATAAACATACCCAAAGAAAATATTGTTTGAATTTATGGTTTATTATAGTGTTTCAGAAGCTAAATGGTTCATTATAACAGAAATAAAAACTCACCATACACTTGAGTTATTTTGTTTTTCCTTGCGTGAGCAGATATTCTACCGTGTAATAATTAACATTGTATTTATTATGTAGTTCACCAAGTGATGACCTTGACTTGTCCTAGCCTAACCTGTAACTATGGTTGCAGTGTGGAATATAAATGTGGAACAGACGGGTGTCCAACGTGTGACTGCGCTCTACCATCAGGTTTATAGAGAACCAGAGATACATGCAGAAAATGACTGATACATTACGGATAAATTATGATGATTATAGGAGAAAGGATATAAAACTGCCTCCAACTTTATTCTTAACTTGATAAAACATTGAAATTTTATACTGCAATAACAAGGGCTTATTCTAAGTTTATTTTTGGAAGGTTCTGACATGATAGAAAAAGGAACAATTTATTTCAATTATTCAATCAGAAAACTTACCTGAAAAAAATATAAAAGTACATAGATTTATGACTTTTAAAATACACATAAATTCACTAGGGCCTAATAACTAGTCGTACAATATATTTCTGCAACATATTGTACGCTATAAAATACATTTACGGTAAACATACATTAAAATGCATTTGTGAAATTCTCAACCTTCTAAATCACAGGGTACGCCACACATGAGGTCGTTATACAACACAAAGTGGATTGTACAACCTCATTAAGTTGTCCTGCTTCATGTGACGTTGGTTATAAGTGTGGATTGGACAGTTGTCCTACTTGTTGATGTTTGGTGGGCTACGTGCAAACACAAACGACGGGTAAGTCTTCTACAGTACAAACTGAGACAACAAGTAAGTCGCCTACGTATAAACTCAAGCATAAATATTTTGTCTTATTTGAGCTTTCAAATTTTAAGTTCAGACCAATTCACTTTTTTTTTATTTAAAATTTTGTATTTTATTCTAGACCAATGTAAACTTTTTTAAATTTTGTAATTTATCCTAGACCGATGTATTGATTGTGAATATATTGATTTCCTGACCCCAACACCAGAAACATTGACCTTTGTTCAAACTGTTCCGAAGCAAACACACACTGTTTACGTCACAGGAGGCAATGAATGCACTGATTGTGACGTCACTCCACAATTGGTGTCCTACGTAAAGCCTAGATCACAAACACAAACTGTTTACGTCAGTGGTAAGAATGAGTGTCATGGTTGTGACATCACGCCACAAATGGTATCCTACGTAAAACCAAAACAAACTGTTTACGTCACAAGTACGAATGAATGTCATGACTGTGAGCCCATTAAGCCTCAGATGATCTCATACGTTAGACCACGCCCACAGCAGCAGACTGTGTATGTTACAGGTATGTAAATTTTAAAATATAAAAATGTTTCATATTAATCTCATTTTTCAAAAATAAAAAGAGAAAAAATGTGCTCTTAACTTTTTTCCTCCAGGAACGCAGACGGAATGTAACAGATGTGAAAAACCTCATACCTACTTCATTCAGAAACCTACACCACAGAAAATGTATATTCAAAAGCCAAACTCGACGGAGAACGGAATACCCTTATACGTAGATAGGCCACGCCCACAAAAACAAACAGTATATATACAAAAACTGGACACGGCGGAGAACGGAATACCGATATATGTAGACAGGCCACGCCAACCACAGAAATAAACCATGGTCGTCACTCAAACACAGAAATGTCATAACAGTCATACGTGTGGATCAGGTAAGGAAAAACAAAAAAAGTGTCGTGAAGTTCAGATCACTACGTTTCACGTGAGGACAGACACGGAAGTGTCATAACAGTAATATTTGTGGGTTAGGTCATTCATACCAGGTTAGGACGAAGTCAATTATCTTTAAAATTGCATTTTTTTCCTAATTTTGTGACTGAAGTTACATAATGCTGTTTCATCTTTTTATCCATATCAAAGCCATCAATTCGTTGTATTTTCTTGATAATCTATTTCCATTCATTGAGATAAGTATTATAGCAACAGATGTGACATTTTCCTACAAGAAGACAAAAAGTATGTTTGTTCTGAAATTTGCTGTTTATATTATTAAAATATGTACTAAATAATAGTGAAAATTTCAGAACACAGTGATGTTTATTTTTCGCACTAGACAACTTGTCCACGATATTACGGGACAACCCTCGTACATTATAACGAGGCGATGAACTTACATGAGGAAACACACTGACACTGTGAGTTTATTGCTGTGTTGAATGACAAAAGAGTCTTTATTGCATCTTTCTGCATTCTGGTGTACAAACTTTTTTTTCAATATAAATGATATTTTTATTTGATCCAAGCATGCGCAATATGAGCTTTCTACAAGAACAGACTCTAGGATTAAAACAATGATGACACCATATAACAAAAAGGAAAATATGTTAAATTTCAAATCAATCAAGTGAGTGGTGAGTAGAACTTATGGTGCAATGTGTAAAAAATTTCCTTTCACGAAATACTATATAACAGTTTAACTATCCAGACACATCGTAAATATGTATAGGACCCTGAAATTTGAGCATACTATAGTAAATATGTTTTTTGAGGCTCTTAACATTTGATTTGGTATACATTTAAACATTTGTTCTGTCGTTAACTTACCTTACTTATGCAGCAATCTACCATCATCACCTGCATAGGGAGTGTATTTATCTCAGTTGATTCGATACACAAGAGCATGCCCTACGTTTGAACAATTTCTTTATCTATATTAGATATTGACAAGCAAGCTGATGAAACAAGAAAATCAGTTACCTCATTTAAAGTCATCATTTGGAAAAAAAATATGGTCGATACATGTACACTGATATTATCAATAAATACAATTAATCATTGAGTCAAATGCTGACTGAAGTTCTTCAAACTAATTGTTTGTCCATTATTCATACACTAACATGACGACGGATTTTCCGTTATTTCACGATCATAACAAGGAGCACACGGGGGAGGTGAATGGTCAGCAGTGGAAACTCACTCCCCCATGACATTGTCCCACCTCTGATTTTTCAGAGGTCTGTGTTTGCTCTGCTTCTATTGTGTCTTGTTTTATGGACTTTGATATTGACTATTGTTCGTTATCTCCATTTCTTTCTTAAAGAAAGCACTTTAGAGGTTAAAAAGACTTTTGTATAAACTTTCAGTGTAGCCTAAATGTAACATCATAAATGTAAAAATGTAAATAAAATTCTTGCGCAAATGGACAAATCCTTTTATTCTGTTTATCTGACTATTTTAAAATCAAATATTAAATACCCTAAAAAAACGTGAAACAGAATTAAATAAGAATGGATAATATTATGTAAAATTACTTTGACAGCCTTCGAGCTTTAAAGATTTTTAAAGCACTTGTGATTCAGACAAACCCTCGTACGCTCATAAAAGTGTCGAGTCACAAAATGTGTTTAGATCAGAAACGAACTAGATTGGTAACAAATTTACCACATATTTTTCAAACAAGTGCTTTGGAAAAAAAGTAATAATTCAATTTGTCAATTATTGCAGCCTATTATAATAATTCTTTTATTTTTAGATTGAAATTATTTTGAGACAAAGACAGAGTCTAACACTTCACCAATAAATCAAACCTATTGAAGGCATCCGCAATATGTCTTTATCCAAGTGCTATACCTCTACACCAGAAACAACAAACACTGCTCGATTGGCTAGGCTTATACTTGGTCCATGTACTGATGTGTTACGGGACATTCTAAAGACTGAAATGTTACCATCTGATTTGTCAAGAAAGGTAAAAGAATTTACAGACAGACTTTTACATGGACAAAGAAATCCTCTCAACAAAACACAATCCGAGATAATTTTCCCCAAACCGACAAATCAATACAGTGGTGATTATTCAGACTTAGACATATCTTTATTATATTTACTTCTACGCAATGTGTGTAAAATAGCACCTCATTCCAAAGGTTGGGGAGAGATTCCCAATCCCGGAGACAGAAGCGTGGCCGCCAACATTGAAAGAATTCGCCTCATTAGAAACCAGTATTACGGACATTCAGCTGACCTCTCCCTATCCGAGTCAGAATTTAGACAGGAATGGCGAAACATCCGGGATATTGTGGAGGAGCTAGAGCGACACGTAGGAGCAACCACGGTTAATCAGGATGCTGTAAACACGATAAAAACCTGCTCCATGGACCCAGAACAAGAGAAAAAATACATAGATTTACTTGGAGATATCAGAGAACTTCATATCACTGTGGATGATCTTTCGAGTAAGTAATTATGAACCCTCGCATCCTTTGTGGTTTAATGATTCTTGCATCATTTAACTCAGAATATCTTGACGGATTCTTTTGAAACATTTTATATATAAATTATAATAATAAACAAATATAGAGATTGATAATTATCAGATGCTCAATAATGAAAATTATATAAATAAAAACAATTGATCTATTTCATCTCTTCCTTAATTATTTTTTTTCCAGGTAATATGCGGATTATGCAAAGAAATTTGGTGCTTCATGGTAAATATCTCATGATATGATGATCGTATAAATGGAATGATCACTACAGGAAATCCAGTATGCTACAGTATTATTTTTTATGAAATAAAATAGTATTTCTTATATTAAATGGCACATAAACAATGTGTAGTAATAAGATGTCATGAAATAGCAACATGCAACAACATTGCTTAGGTTTTTTAAAGGGCGTTAATCATTCCACTTGCACAATACATGTTTTAATTAAGCAAACTCACTGCCTTCGGTCCATTATAAATTTTCTGATGAATAAAGAATTATCAGTTTTTTTTCTGAGATATAATTTCTTTTACAGATTGATTTTTTTGTAGATCCAAGACTTGCAAGAAAAATAGGTAAGATAATATAAAAAAAATAGATATTTGGTAAATGGCTGGGTATTTCATATTTTAATATTCCATGTTATTATACCTCATATAAATAATCACAAGTAAAGAGGAATCTGACTGGCTGAGGCAGTCACGTGACCATCGTGTTCGCCCTGCAACAAAACTTCGTGTTTCCCGCATTCGGTTCACCTCGGCTGACTACACTATCCTGCATCTAGATGTAGTACGCCGAGGTGTGCAGAACGTGTTTCACATCATGTTCCACAATTGTGACGCCACAATGCGGCAAATGCAATGATTAGTACTGTTCGAATTCGATTGTTTAATTCTTTCATTAATTATGTCGATATAAAATTGTAAAATATAAATAGTTAGGAAACTTGTATTTCCATGAGGAAGGATATGGAAATAACGAATTGTATTCAATCTCAATATACAAAATAAGAGCAGAGCAAACACGAACCTCCGAAACATCAGAAGTGGGATCAGGTGCCATGGAGGAGTGAGCATCCCCTGCCAACCGGTCACACCCGCTGTGTGCTCATTGTCATAATCAGGAAATAACGGAAAAACCCGTCGTCAATTCAGTGTATAAAAAATGGACAGACAATTGGTATGAAAAAGTCTGTAAGTATTTTGACTCAATGATAAATTGTATTTGCTGACAATGTCATTGTATCCACCATAGAACTTACGAAATGATGACTTTAAACGTGAGTGAGGGATGAATGTTACTACACTGCAGTGTGTAAATCAGAATGACTTGCCACGTCAAGGACATTTTTACGAAACGCTAATGGTGTGACTTGCAACAGTTTCATATATAGTTTTCATCATTTATTTATTAGATTCTCTTTATATTTCCCGCATTGTGCTTGATTCGGCATAATAAATAATTATTGCATGAATGTTTGCCCTCGGGGAATATGGTTTTTCACAGTCGAAGAAATCTTCATGTCTCCCTCTCTATCATGCAATAATTGTATATTGTCTACTGGTAGAAAGAGACAACAGCATGCAGTATGTAAATTATGCATATTATGGAAAAATTCTTGGTCTTAATTAAAGGCATAAATAAGATTAAGTACGACATTGGAGCCTTAACGGCTTAAAGGAGGAAATTAACATCCGTTTCCTTTCATTCATAGACTTATTTTTAATTGTGGAAGTTTTATTTCCTTATTTTTTATCAAAAAATTCGCTGATTTATTTATCATTTATTTATCATTGATCATTTATATCATTTCTGTGAAATTTATTATTGCTAGATGATTGTAACACCAGCAAATTGATACGTAAACCATACCTGGAACTATTTACTGAATTTCGCATTAGTAAGATATGTTCTTTTAGTTATCATTTTGCAAAAGCATATTTTGGCATATCTGTTGAGTAAAAAAGAAAAATTGTTTAAAGAATTCTCTATATTATTAGGCTCAAGTGGGTTTTTCAGACCAAATTTTGTCAGGCGTTCGTCTGTCTAGCTGTCCGTCATTGAACTTTTCACATTTTCATTGGGTGAAGAGGGGTCAAATTGTTTAAATGAAGAGCCATGTCCTATTACAGGGCGAGATAATTAAAAATTTCAATTTAAAAAAAATCTTTTCAAGAACCACTCGGCAAGGAAAGATGAAACTTATGTGGAAACATCCTCAGGTAGTGAAAATTCAAGTTTATTCAAGTCATGACCCAGTTATTCGGCGGGGCCACAGCGGACGATCATAGGAATGCACAGGAAACATTTTTAAAAATCTTCTTGAGAAGCATCCTTAGGTAGTGTAGATTCATAATTGTTCAAATCATGACCCCTGGAGGAAGGGCGGAGTCAATATGAACGATCACAATTTTGCATAGGAGTATAAAGGAAATTATCTTCTTAAGAACAACAAAAGCATGATTGGTCTTGTTTATGTGGAGCCATCCTTAGATACAGATTTGTTACAATCATGACCGCCCACCCTCCCTATGGTGAGACCACAATAAAAGTTCAAACTGATAGGGGAAAAAAAGCCGCGGTTTTGTAACAAATTTGTAAGCGTCCTTAGTTAGAATCCATTCAAGTTTGCATAGTTTGTTCAAATCATTCCCCCCCACTCTTCTTTAGGTTCGAAACAACTTTGGCAATTACTAAATTGATATTTTTCCTAGGCACAGTGCCCAGATGAGTGATGTGGCCTATGGTCCCTTTGTATACAATATTCTTCCTGTAGTCCAAAGTGATTCATTTTTCTTTTAAGCTCAAACCCCTGGAGTACAAGCAACAAAACAATTATCCACTTTTCATTGAGCATCCGTTACCGTAAAATACTGCCTTCTTGCAAATATTTGATGTAAGTCTGCAGCAAACATTGCCGCAAGCTTGCAGCAATACAGCAAAAGAAAGCATGACTGTCTTTACAAAACCTTGGTGTTTGCAGCAAGTTGGCGGCAAGTCTGCAGCAAGCTTGCTGCAAACATTTTTACCATGCAAATGAAGTTGGATTTTCAGAGATAGAAACCTTGCTGCAAGCTTGCGGCAAACATTACTGCAAGTTTGTGGCAAACTTTGCTGCTATCTTGCAGCAAAAAATTTCCTTATTGTTTTGGCATACTCCTGTGTACAAGCAGCAAGTTCGCAGACAGCTGACCAAAATCTATTAAGTTTGTTATTTTACTGCAAACATGTTGGGTTCCTGCGAATTTGCTGCAAGCCTGCAGCAAATGCTACAATGTTTGCCGCAAAATCACAGCTAGCGGCAATCAGCGAACAAGAAAACGTTCTTCCTGCGAACAATTTTGTTTGCTCCAAGCTTTCACCCTACTAGCTGCAGGCCTGCAGCAAACAAATCAGTTTGGTAAGGGATATCAACGTGAATTATTATTTAAGTAAACAAATTCTGAAATCGTAGAGACATGAAGTCCATGTTTATTAAAGATAACTATAATTTCTTTTTTAGAAACAACTAAGAAATTGATACAAAAACATTCTGAAACTGTTAGTCATCTATTTGTGAAAACTCGTGCCTTTGAAAGAGCGAAGAAACTGTTGGACAAAAACGGATATGTCGTCATTAAGGGAAACCCCGGAACTGGAAAAACCATGATCGCCAAGATGTTAATGAAAGAATTGATGGAGGAAGGAAAATCTCCTCTTCAGCTTTACAAATTGACAGATTTGTACGAAAACATATCACCAGGTGATGGTATAGTGGTATTCATTGACAATTTATTTGGTGAGTTTTCTTTGTCCAGCGATGACGTTCAAGAATGCAAAGCTAGATCAGATATGATAAAGGTTTTAATTGAAAATGACATTGATAATAAATCAAACAGATTGATATTTGCACTTAGAAATGATATATTCCAGGAATGTATACAAATCAGTTGCGTTAAAAATTTTTTCATGTCGTCTATGGTTGACCTATCAAGCAAGGAAAATGCATTGGTCAAGGACGAGATTCTACAGCTATCAGAAAATTATGAACTGTCTAAATACATAAAAGACAAAGAACTCATCTATAAAGCATCTGAAATGCCACTAGCTTTAGGGTTTCCACAATGTTGCAAATTGGCAAGAATTAATGAAGATTTTAAACAAAACGTATTTGCCTTTATATCAAATGCAATGATGTTTCTCAGAGACTTCTACAAAACATTATTTAAAAAACGAACTGTAAAAACCGCTGTTTTAGTTTATATTCTTTTGAGTGGAGGAAACGTAGATTTCGAATTGATTGACAATCCCCGACTGGATTTAGAGAAGAAACTCGCCTCTTTAGAATTTGTAGGTCTACAACACTCATGTATCAACGATTTCCAGGACAGTATTTATTATTTCGTCGGGTATTTAATAATTCATGACACGATAGAAAATACCTATAAATTTACACATAGTTCAGTACAGGAATCCCTTTTTAGTGTCTTGTTCAATTTTGATTCTGAGAAAATGATCCAAATGTGTCATCCGTCCCTACTTCTTACATTGACGACATGTACAAACCCTAAAAGTACACAAGTCCTCATAGAACAACGATTGTTTAAATATGTTGCCCGCCGCATTTCAAATATAATTGGAGAAAGGTCTGTAAAAGGATATTCCTCCATATCATCACTGGAATTATGGAATGATTCAAACTTCCATGAGCACGTATTACAATCTGAAGAATGTACTTCGAAGTTTAAAACATGTCGTGATACCAACGGTGATTCAATGATTGTGCATTTTTCGAGGGTGGGAAATAAGCGATGGGTTGAATATTTACTTCCGAATTCAGAAAAAAGACAAAAATACCGATCAATTAACGCTGCATGCTCAAAAAATCAACTCGACATTGTTAATCTCATTTTGTCATCAGATGTGGAATGTGATCTTCAAACGTGTTTTAATGCTGTACAAAGTGGTAATATAGAGTTATTGCTCCGAGTTTGTGAGTTTGTTGATCTTCATCAAATTTCATCTTCCTTGCATCCTTTCTGGCATCATATTAGACATAGCTTACTTCAGGAAATCTGTTTTATGCAACAGACACAATTAATTGAACAGGTTTTGAAAAAATATCCATTTCTTGTAGATATAAAAGATGACGAAGGCTCCAATGCATTACAGTCCGCAGCAAGTTCTGGGGACAAACATGCATTTAATCTTCTATTAAAGTTTGGCTGTGATCCATTTGAAAAAGATCGAGACAATGATCACACGGTTCTTACTTGTGCTTGTCAGAATGGTAGACTTAACATGGTCAAATATCTTATTGATACATATCCTGCACTACTCCAGGATCACACAGATATTCAAGGAAAAAGTCTTTTGCATTGGGCAGCGTTTAGTGGGAATATAGATATGTTTGAATATATGCTTAACCTCTTTGAGAATGAAAATATATTACATTTATCAAGTGACAATAAACCAAAGGTAGATAAAACAGATATTTCAGGTCAATCTATCCTGCACGCTGCATGTGAAAATTGTCATTATTATATGTGTGAATACCTGTTAAACAGATACCCACAATTATTGGATGTTTGTGACAATGATGGTGACAATGTTCTCCATTACACTGCTCAAGGAGGCAACATAGATCTTTTCAAGCATTTATCGAGCAAAGGATTAGATGTAAATGGTACAACAAATACTGGGGAGACTGTGTTACACAAATGTTGTGCTTGGGGTAGAGAGGAAATGTGTAGGTATCTTGTAAACATGTATCCAAGTTTAATTTCTGTTAGGGATAATGACGGATGGACAGTGTTACATTCAGCTTGCAGGGGAGGAAATGTAGAAATTGTGTCTTTTCTTAAAGAAAAAGGAATGGACATTCATACTTTGTCAAATGGTGGTAGAAGTATCCTGCATATAGCCTGTCTCAATAGCAAGTTTGAAGTTTGTGAATACTTAGTTGAGAATTATCCCGATCTATTAGATGTCAGGGACAAATCTGGTGACACAGTGTTGCATGCTGCCGCCCGGGGAGACAATTTTCAAATAGTAAAACTATTGATTGAGAAAAAGATGGACGTCAGTTTCCGACAAGAAGGTGGTGAAACAATTTTACATTTATGCTGTCGCTCTGGTAAAATGGACATGTGTGAATATTTGGTCAATCATTTTCCAGACTTACTGGAGATAAAGGACAATGACGGATGGACGGCATTACATTCAGCTTGCTGTGGGGGAAGTGTAGAAATTGTGGTTTTTCTGATAGAAAATGGATTGGACATCAATGCTTTGTCAAATGATGGTAAAAGTATTCTGCATAGAGCTTGTCTCAGTGGGAAGTTTGAAATTTGTGAGTTTTTAGTTGAGATCTTTCCCCATTTATTAGATTTAGGGGACAGTTGTGATAACTCAGTGTTGTATGATGCAGCTATGGGAGGCAATGTTCAAATAGTTAAACTATTAGTTGAGAAAAATATGGACATCAATAGCCTACTGGACGATTGTGAATCAATATTACATCAATGCCGTCGTTCTGGTAAAATTGAGATGTGTGAATATTTGGTCGATCATTTTTCAGATTTATTGCTGATCAGGGATTATGGTTGGATAGAATAGCAACCAGCTTGCAAAAAATGAATATAAGACTTTTTTTTTCAATTTGCCATGGGGCAAACTTCAGTTCCTGGTGAAATGGTGTTGAAATTGTAAATTGCTTGTCTGAATGATATACATGATGTTTGTTGATATTATTAAAAAGAACACTCACATTTTATAGACATCAAGGATGATCAAGGTAAATAATTTTAATACATTACGTCTTGGCATGAAGACAGTTATGATTCATTTGTTCAGAAAACTGAATTTTCATCTATTGCTAATGATTATGAAAGAAATACCGAGAGAATTCTTCAAGAACGCGTTTCCTAAAAAATAAATAGATAAAAAAGGTTTAGAAATGTTTCAGTCACATTGTATATGGGTCGTTTTCTCTCCTCATGCATTCTGTAAAAAGAAAAAAAAAACATAATGTGTATATTGTAGATATCAATAATTTATGAATCAAATGTTGAGAATCTTTCGTAGAGATCTTATTTGGAAATTATGGTAAACATGTAAGTTGTTTCACTACTATCCCCATGCATGTATAAGAAAAAAAATATTCATTTCTAATAGACGAAAATAGCGAAAAGTGATCAAATTCATCTTAAAATTTCCAGAATCTTGGTAATTTTTCATGTCAATTTTTCATGTTGTTTTACTTTTAGGTCAGTCATTGTATATTATGTCTATCTTTTCATAGTTCATGTACATTTTTTTACTGTTAAGATGAATTTTAATAAATAACATTAATCGGTTTACTTCTTTACTAAAATTACATAAATTATGCAAAGAGACTTGCATTTATCACTCTGTACAATTTTTAGTAGAAATTGTGATTTTTCTGATAGAAAATGGCTTGGACTTTAATGCTGTGTCAAATAATGGAAAAAGTATTCTGCATATAGCTTGTCTCGATGGGAATTTTGAGGTTTGTGAGTTTTTAGTTGAGATCTGTCCCCATTTATTAGATCTAGGGGATAGTTGTGGTAAGACAGTGTTGCATGATGCAGCCTTGGGAGGCAATGTTCAAATAGTCAAACTATTAGTTGAGAAAAAATATGGATATCAACACCCTACTTGACGATTGTGAATCAATATTACATCAATGCCGTCGTTCTGGTAAAATTAAGATGTGTCAATATTTGTTCAATCATTTATCAGATTTATTGGGGATAAGGGACAATTATGGATGGACAGAATAGTATTTAGCTTACAAGAAAGAAAGTGTATAAAAAACATTTTGTTGTCTAATTCACTAGGGGGCGAATATCATTTCCTTGTGAAATGATGTTAAAATGGTGAACTGTTTGTCTGAAAATCCTGTTAATCCATTGCATATATTACATCTGGACATAAAGAAAGCAGGATTCCTTTGTTCAGATTCTTCCTATAAAGCTGAAATTTCATCAATAACTGATGTTTATGAAAGATATATCGAGAGTCATTCTTTTAGAACGTTTTTTCCTAAATATTTAATAGATAAAACTGTTAAGCAATGTTCCATTACAATGTATATGGATCCTTTTCTCTCCTTATGCAATCTGTAAGAAGAGAAAAAACATATTGTGTATATTGTAGTTATAAAAAAATATATAATACAAATGTTGAGAATCTTTCGTAGAAATCTTATTTCTTAAATGTTGAATGAATAACACCTTAAACATTTATTATCATCCCATTGTAAATTGTCTACTATCTCTATGCATGTATAAGGAAAAATATAATTCTAAAAGGCAAAAGTAGCGAACAGTGATCAACTTTTTTGATGCAATATACAAAACACGTCAAGATGAAGAATATGAGCCCCTGATTGATTGATTGATTGATTGATTGATTGTATATTGTTTTAACGTCCCTCTTGAGAATTTTTCACTCATATGGAGACGTCATCGTATGCTGGTGAGGGCTTCAAATTTTGAATTTTACTCGGCACTCAGGGCCATTGATCAGTGAGGGATTTTTATCGTGCCAATGCCTGCCGCTGACACGGGGCCTCGGTTTTTAAGTTCTTATCCGAAGCGCCCGCAACTTTCACTTCAAAGTGCCGAACGCATGGCGAAGGAACAGTTGCTACCCATTTATTATCGACCTTGGTCAGTCGCGGCCGAGATTCGAACTCACGACCTCTCGATCACGAAGCGAGCGCTCTACTGACTAAGCTACCGTAAACGGTCATGAGCACCTGAAATCACATATTGGATTAGATGCATGACTTATAATAGAAGCAAGATAATCTAGAATATTGGTAATTATTCATGTTGTTTTATTTCTGGTCGATCATTGTATATTATGTCTATCGTACTGATTAGATCATGTATCTTCTTTACTGTAAAGATAGATTAAGTGAATCAGTACGAAAACCCTATTATTGTGGAAAAAAATGTTGAATTGCTATTCCGCTAGTTTAACAAGAATTCAGTTAATGAGACTTTTAAAATGTTATGAAAATACTTGTACTTATGCTCTAAAAGAAGCCAAATGCATAGTTTCCAATAACTGATGTTTACCTCTTTTCTAAAATTAAAGATCATGCAAAGAGACTTCCATTTATCACTCCAATTTTTAAATGAGTTTAATGATGCTTTTATTTGTTCTTATAAATAAGATGATTAATTTGAACATACTGGAAATTCATAGTTTGCTGTAACAAACATCGTGGTATCCATTAACAACTAAAGTACTTGTTCTATATTCAGATTGAAAGTGGGATGTGTATTGTCCTTTTATATATCTTTTTGTTATGGTGTGATATGAAATATGCACTAGGACGACTTTTTTTTATTATTTTATGCTTTTTATTGTTTTGATTTACATTTTTTTCATGGATTGTTTTTCTTTATATAATTGCAGGTTTTATTTATTAGAACAACTGTAACATAATACTCTTAACAAAGATTTGATTTTCGATATACAATCTGTACATGTATCATAAACTATTACTGAAATGAAATATATTATTATGAAAAGGCTTTGATTTTTTTGTTACAAATTAAAACATCATGCATGTGTATCTTTCTTGTCATGCATAGATTTCGATATTGTTCTACAGGCAGGCAAAAGAAAAACAATATCAGATTTTTAAAGTATTGAGTCAAACAGTAGATATATTTTGGTAATTTAATGTCAGTACACCTTCAACTCTGCTCAGTCGCAAATTTTACCGATTTTCATCCCGTTTCTTGATCTGGGTCTTTTATTGATTTAAGGAATAACTGTCTTATTTTTTAATTCTATGATGTGATCAATCCATTGGCTTGCGTGATAATTTTAATAAACACCGAAGGCCTTATTGCAATAAATCATCAGGCAAGCTTATTGATTGATCATCGTTATGAAACTGAATTTTTTTTTACAGTTATTCCTTTAATGTAATGCTTTAATTCCGCCAATCCAGGTGATTCAAGCCCTACTTCTATCTTACTGTTTGTCCCGCCTTGCACAGAGTATTTTTTCGAACTTCGCCAATACATTGATGGGGGAAATAAAGTACATTTACAATTTATAATTTTATCTTTGAGAAAGACATTGGAAATTTAAATATTTTACAGCAACACCTAACTCATAAATATAAAACTGTCTTTAAGGTTTTGGAAATTGAAAAGCTAAATTCATATGGTTTGTCACAATTTGTTTTGTTGACCTTTATCCGCTGCCAGAATGTTTTTTCGTTTAAATTCTAAACATCCGGTAAGATGCCATAAGGTAATATTTTTGAAGAAGCTTACTCAGGGCCCAATTCCATGGCAGTATCTTTTTCCAGATGTCAGTGTATACAAATTGTAAAAGATAACAAACACTGAAAGCTGAGAATATTTACATATATAATGCATAAAATAAGTTCATTTGAACTTTCAAATAAAGGAATACGAAATTTCATTCTATAAGCTATAGTATTAATTCAAAGTAAAGGAAGTACATTACCGTGGAGTCATACTGATGTCTTGACAGGAAGTAAAGTAGTAATCCTGATCATTTAACACTAGATATTTAATTGTTGAGACATTGTTAATATTTTTCAATACTCAAATTAATTGAGATATTTTACGCTATCAGAAATAATACAGACTGCATTTTAAATTCAAAATAAATTTACGTATATTAAACTTGTTAATAAGTTTTGCATGTTGCTTTTTCCTCTGACAGATTTAAGCACATTACTGTCTTCATCCGAATATTGTTGTTTCCAGTCGAAAACATTTTACTTAAGATTAGTTAAATATTACTTATAGGTTACTTTTAGGCAGTTGATTATTTGTAGGCGTACACATATAAATCAGAAGATTACTCAAAGTCGATTGTACGTCAAAAGATTACATATAAACTTATAAACAAGTGTATTTCAGATTTCCAGCCTACCCACTTATATATATATATATATATATATATATATATATATATATATATATATATATATATATATATATATATATATATATATATATATATATATATATATATTCATTGTATATTATGTCTATCTTTTCATAGTTCATGTACATTTTTTTACTGTTAAGATGAATTTTAATAAATAACATTAATCGGTTTACTTCTTTACTAAAATTACATAAATTATGCAAAGAGACTTGCATTTATCACTCTGTACAATTTTTAGTGAGTTTAATAATGCTTTAATTTTTTTCTTGTAAATAATATGGTTAAAATGAATTAACTGTTAATTCACAATTTGTTGTAACAAATATCGTGGAATCCATGAACATCTAAAGAACTTGTTCTATATTCAGATTGAAAGTGGAATGTGTGTTGTTTGTCAAATGAATATTTTTGTTTTGCTTTGATATGATATATATACTAGGACAACTCTTATTTGTTTCATTCTTTTTATTGTTTTGATTTTCATGGGTTTTTTTTTTCATGATTTATTTTCTTTATATAATTATAGTATTTTTTTATTGGAACAATTATAACATAGTTCTCTCAACAAAGGATTTGATTTTTGATATAAAAATTGTACTTGTATATGTATAATAAACTATAACTGAAATGAAATAATAGCATTATGAAAAGGCTACGATTACTTTTTGGTACAAATTAAAACATCCTGTATGGTGATCTTCCTTGTCGTTCATAGATTTTGATATTGTCTTACAGATAGACCAAATATCAAATTTTTAAAGTATAGATTCAGACAGTGGGTTTATTTTGGTAAAATTAATATGAGTTCAACCTGAACTCTGCTTAGTAAATAATTTTACAAATTTTCATCCCCGGGATCTGGGTCTTTTATTGATTTCACAGAAACACTCATTAAAAAAATTGTCGCAAAAATTTTGAAAATTGAAAAGTTAAATTTATATGGTTTGTTACAAAATGATTTTGTTAGTTGACCTTCATTGGCTGCCAAAATGATTTTTTTTTCCATTTGAATTTAAAACATCCTGTAAGATGCAAAAAAGTAGCTTACCTAGGGCCCTATCTTATGGCAGGAGTTTTATTTTCCAGATATCAGTTTATACAAGTTGTAAAAGATATCACAAAATGAAAGCTGAGAATAATTACATATATAGACGTACATTGTGAATATGGCTCATTGATACATATTAGTTCTGATGAAATTGATTCATTTGAACTTTCAAATAAAGGAATACAAAATTACATTCTATAAGCTACAGAATGAATTTAATGTAAAGAAATTCCATGACCGGGAAGTTATTCTGATGTCTTGACAGGAAGTGAAGTAACAATATAACAATCCAGATCATCGATATTCAATTGTCGAGCCATTAGTTATATTTTTCAATTTTCAAAATAATGGAGATATTAACGCTACCAGTATTAATAAAGAACGAATTTTAGATTCAAAATACATATATAAAAACTTCTTTTAAAATAAGTTTTGCAAGACGCTTTTTCCTCTAACAGATTTCAGCACTCACATTAATGTCTCTATCTGAATATTGTTCTTTCCAATCGAAACATTGACTTAAGGTTACTTTAAGATTACTTAAATGTTACTTATAGGCGATTGTATGTCTCAGGATTATTTTAGGCGACTGTATGTCAGATTTCCAGCCTACCTACTGATAAATATTTTACCCTGGATCAGGAGAGAGAGCAAACAAACACCGCGTTACCTTAAACATAAGCACCGCCTACACACATAAACGCTGCCTACACACGTGATTACCTTTAACATAAACACCGCCTACACACATGATTACCTTTAACATAAACACCGTCTACACACGTGATTACCTCTAACATAAACACCACCTACACACGTGATTACCTCTAACATAAACACCACCTACACAAGTGATTACCTTTTCTGCACAGCATGTTCAAATACATATGTACATTCATTACTGGTCCTCGTATCCTAAAACAAGCCACGCTTAATTGCACCAAAAGCAAATATATGCTAAGATAAAAAGAGATGAGAGCAAGTTGAAAAGGGAATTTATTCGTTTTTTTTATAATTTTCATGGATTTTCTAATTAAAACACGGTCATTTAGAAAAAAAGGATTCTAATGAGCAAATTTCTCGCGATAGGTTTCATTTGATAATTTAAAAACTATTTTAAAGGTAGATGATATAGCATATGCCGTTTCGTTTTGTATGAATTAATATTTTACTATGAGAAAACTATGTCTATGTATATCCTAGTGTTGAAATGTCGTAGATAATGATATCGAAAATTTACCAGTCGTGTTCAGCTTTAACCATTGCATGTCCTCTTCATATAAATAGGTATATACTGTAGACCGTGACGAGTTGTCGTTCTTTCGTTAGTATTGAGAGACATTGTTCACAATTCATACAATGTATCCATTCAGGTAAAATATTTTTATAATGTAAAACTCGTATCAGGAAGTCTGTCATCAGTCTAAATGTGATTATTCTTTTTTGAAGAAAAATATACGAATCCGTATTAAACCAAAGCAATGGCAACGTTTAAAAACTGTTACTGCTGTTAATTGTATTTTAAATTTTAGTGAATGGTGAGTTCAGGTGCACATTTGAAAAGTAGAAGTGTGTATTATCTGTCATTTATAAATGTACATTTATACTAGTTAGAAGTGAATACTCACAGAGACAGATATAAATATTTGAAAAAAAATAGATTAAGAAGAATATAAGAACATAAAGATAATATTATATTAGGAGAGGCGAGAAAAAAAATTTCTGTGTTATTATAATCCAACAGAAAACAAATAAAATACCACTGGATATTATTTTCTTATTTGAGTCACCTTCATAAACAACTACTTTTTTTTAAAAAAATCATAATTTCCTTTGGTATCAGGATCTCCTCACACCCTTCAGCTAAAAACAGGAAACGAGGCTTCAGCTTTCAAACTGTAGCTTGAAATTTGTTGAAGTGTTTGAGTATAGGGAAGGATTGTTGATGTTATACATACAAGACATTGCTTGCCAACTGTTCAAAACACTTAAATTAGAAATAAATGGATGTTCACATATATATACTTTTTTACGACAAGGAGTTGAAAAAAAGATGAGCAGAGATGGATATCAAAAGATAGGCTTCGGTGTTTCATATTGCACTCTGATGTACAAACAGTTTGCAATATAAATGCTATTTTGATTTGATCCACGCACTATTAGGTTTATATAAGGAAGTTTTCGAGGATTCATAAATTTGATCACTACATATATAACTAAGTTTAGATTCTGGGCATCCGTAGGAGTGGTAAGTAGAATCATTCTGCAATATATACATCATAGAAAATACGGTGTTTGCCTTTCCTTTCACAAATGTTCTTTGTTTTGATGCATATGACTTTTTTTTTAAATTAAAACTAACACTTTCATTAAACATTATGCACACATCCTAATCATTTTATAGGATCCTGATACTAATACACACAATAGTACATGTTTTTTGAGAGGATTTTAATATTCGGTAGTATTTTGTATAGGGACATCTTTGCTGTTCTGATATGATTAATCATATATGCATTTTTTCAGTTGAACTTAAAAATGTCATTTAAAGTTAAAGCCATTAAGATTTTCATGAATATTATCCGTTATTTCACGATCATGTTGAGGAGCACACGGGGGGTTTGACCGGTCAGCAAGGGATGCTCACTCCACCATGGCACCTGATCCCACCTATGATGTTTCGGAGCTACAGCTCCCTTTCTGCTCTGCTCCTATTTTGTATTGTTTTATGAACTTTGATATCGAATACTGTTCGTTATCTCCATATCCTTCCGACTATTATTTGTTTTTCTAGTAAATATCAAAATATGAAACCGATATGTCAGAATTTGTGGTTTCTTTTCTTTCAATGTCACTGGAATTCATCGATTCGACATATGAATGGAAGATTTTTGTTGTTAAGGTTGCATTGAAACTTTTTCAATTCACCAATTTCAGAGAAAAATGTGCTCATTATTTTGTTTTTGCTGAGACTGTATTCTTAATTTGTTCTGTTTGTCCACATCAATTGTTTTTATGCTAAAGTTTCCATTTAAAAGAAATATAACGTCGCCGTTTAATATGAAACTTTACCCAGTTTTTTACGTTAAATACATTGGATGCTTTAAAATTTAAGTCATATTTGATATTATGCTAACCTTATTTTAAACGGTATGTTCCTTAGTCTGAGTTGCATCTTCAAGTTCATGTAGCATTGCATAAGAAATGACAAAAACGTATGCTGTGTAAAACACCATCTGCAAAATTTAGGGACAATTAAAGGTCAAGTATAATATTTTTGTGAAAATTCATAATATTCATTATTGTCAGCCTCTAGAACCATATGAATGACATTCTGAGGTATATTTTTTTTACCCAATTTTCATCAATAATCATCATTTAATGTTACCTATGTGACAATTATTGTAAATATACACTTATTTAATGACTACGAGGTAAACAGTCAAAATGTTGTCCCGAGGTAGTGGGGGAGACCTGGGAAACTGTTGCCCGAGGCCGAAAGCCGAGGCCAACAGTTTCCCAGGTCTCCCCCACTACCGAGGGACAACATTTTGACTGTTTCACCAAGTAGTCATTGAATAAGTGTTTTATTACCTAACCTACTATATAATTAATTAAATTGGAAAAAAAAACACACAAACAATCAATAAAATTTTTTTCACAACTGTTTATTCACATACTTGTCTTTTAATTAGCTGAACACATAATATAAAGATTAAATTAATATTTTTAATTTAAAGTAATACTTAATAAATTGATTGGTTGTGTGTTTTATTTAAATTTGATTAATAATAGAGCAGGTAAATACACAGCTAATTGTGCCACGTACGTTAAACGTATGTGACACGTACCTGACTTCACGTACGTTTTCCATGAAAAAAGCACCACGTTATATGTACGTTTTCACACATGTGAATAGCATGCGTGTCACGTATGTTAAACATACGTTTTGCCTACCATACGTTACACATGTTGCACACGTACGTTACTAAAAAGTTTCACATTTGAATAACGTACGTTCAACATGTGTGTAACATATGATTCTCATAACATGTTTAATGGGTTTATTATTTTCACTGCTCATATTGTAAATGTATGAATACCATACAAAAATATGTCAAACCTTGGTTAAACACATGTTTTGAACATTTTTTTTCACATATTGTAAACGGTGAAACAAAAATTACGTGCAATTTAAATATTCAATTCATGCATTTGACATAATTTCTCTCAAAAGCTTATTTTCTTTTCATCTGTTGAATGATCTACTTTCTGGTTATCCCTCACATTAAATTTCCTGAACCTAATTGCTCTTGAAGCAATCACAACAAAAGACATATATAGATTTAAGCCAAATTTAATGTTGAGTATGTTAACATCAATTCATTTTTCTCCAGTTCTCTTTTATCTGTAAAGAAAAAGAATATGTTAAATGCATGGAATAAGGGAAAACCCATTTCCCCCCCTGAACATTATTATTATCCACACATTAATCCTGGTTAATTTCCTGTAGAACTTAACTAGAACTGTCCAAACGGAACAAAATACCCCCCGCTGGGTTTTTCAGAAGTAAGTTTTTCCATAATAAAGATATGTATCAAACACGAATTATGAAATTTTTATACCAGTGACCTTGAACTTCTCCAAATAACCTTGGGTCAAGATCATGACACACCCTTAGGTCATGGGCAATCTTTGTATGAAATGAGAACCTACCAAGTTTATCCATAAGAAAGATATGGACCTGACACAAATTATGAAATTTTTCTTCCAGTGACCTTAAACTTCCCCTAAATGACCTGGGGCCAAGGTCAAGACACACCCTTGGATCATGGGCAATCTTTGTGTGAAATGAGAACCTACCAAGTTTATCCATAAGAAAGATATGGACCGGACACGAATTATGAAATTTTTCTTCCAGTGACATTGAACTTCCCCAAATGACCTTGGGTCAAGGTCATGACACACCCTTGGGTCATGGGCAATCTTTGTGTGAAATAAGAACCTACAAAGTTATCCATAAGAAAGATATGGACCGGACACGAATTATGAAATTTTTCTTCCAGTGACTTTGAACTTCCCAAAATGACCTTGGGTCAAAGTCATGACACACCATTGGGTCATAGACAATCTTTGTGTGAAATAAAAAGCTTCTAAGATTATCCATAAGAAAGATATGGACTGGAGATGAATTAGGAAATTTTTCTTCCAATTATCTTGAACTTCCCCAAATGACCTAAGGTCAAGATCATGACACACCCTTGGGTCATGGGCAATCTTTGTGTGAAATGAAAACCTACCAAGATTATCCATAAAAGATATGTATCAAACATGAATTATGAAATTTTTCTTCTAGTGACCTTGAACTTCTCCAAATGACCTTGGGTCAAGGACATGACACACCCTTAGGTCATGAGCAATCTTAGTGTGGAGTAGTAGATACTAATGTCCCTCTGTAAGAAAGATGTGGACCGGACAGACAGAGAGACAGACAGACGGATAGACAAAAAAAACGGACAAGGTGATTCCTATATACTCCCCCCCCCAAACTTCGTTTGCGGGGGTATTAATATAAATACTAAATAACTATTATTATTTTTTTAGCATTCATAACCATGATCTTTTTATTTTTTTTTTCTCTATATCCTCAAATATCTACCTTGTAATTCTCTTATCTAAAATTCATTAAATGGCATTTATTTGTGGGTGACTTGGAAAAAAAAATGTCTTTGTTATAATATACTGATACCCCATATGCCAGCTTAAGGTTTAAGTTTCCCGATTGCAAGTCAAACTCCAAAGTCAAGGTCAAAGGTCAAAATTGTTGACATCAAAGGAAGGACTTGTCACAAAGAATAAATCTGTGAAATATGAAAGCCGTACTACTCAAAAGTTATGATCAAAATTAAAGTTTTTTAACAGTGGGTTAAACTAGACGTTGAGGTCAAATGTTTTAATTTATACCCATTGAAAGGTCTTGTAACAGTAAACATACAAGTGAAGTATGAAAGCCCTTGCACCAGCTGTTCAAAAGGTAAGGCCAAGATTCAACTTATGAATCTTTCTTAAAATTGAGTCATACTCCAAGTTCAATTCAAAAGGTTAATTTGGTGTTCCAGTACAAAAGTATTGTCACAATGAATACCCAGGTCTGTGAAATATGAAGGCCATACTTTCACCCAATAAAATGATATGGCGACTGTGAAAAGATTTTGCAGACAGACAGACAGGCAAAAGCTATATAGATGTACCCCAGAATCTTTGATTATAGGGGTATAAAACTTGTTGCTCATTGTCATGAACTTAGTCCATTTGCTTTCAACTTAGGAGCATTATATAGATTATCAATGAATCAATGCATTTTCAGTTTATGATTAATTAATAAAGCTGTGCCTTTACATCTGATCCACCTATCCTGGAGCTTTATGCATTTCATAATTTTAGTAGGACTCAATGCTTATTAAAATCTTGCTAACAGTTTGCTTGATGTCCAATTAAAAAAATACAATTTTGAATACTTTGATGGGTAACCCCCCCCCCCCTTAGGATGAGTGTTGGTGAGGGGGGAGGAGACTGTAAATGCTAAAATTTTACCAGACAGAGCACAGTGTATGACGATGGACGACGAGAAACCCAACGGCCTTGAATCGCTCTTCTGATCAATTGTACAATCTATCACTAGGACTAGAAGCCTTTAAGTTTATAAGACCCAAAATACATCAACCGAGAAATTTGATGATTCTTAGCCAGTTAGGACTGAAGATATTTCAATAGATCTATAAAAAAAAACCATAAGTAGGTCATGGTGACATACTTTTTGGTTGACATTCTCCAAAAACCCAAGATGCCTCAACTGACAAAGTTTAACAATTCTAGGCCAATATAAAGTTCTCTTGGTCTTATTTTCCTGATTATCTCCCCTTGTACAATGGTCCAAACCCTAGTTTTAGTATAAATGGTAGTCCTTGGGCCATGGATGCCCTCTGACAAATTTGACAATGATTGTCCAAGGGGATCTCGAGTTATGACCCACATTCTAAAAAAATTATGCACACCACACAAATGGCCATAGCATTAGCTCTTTGAGCCTATTGCTCAGAAGAGCTAAAAACAGTATACATGTACACCTATTTACTGGCTATGAGGACAATAGCTAGTTTATCATTCCCAAGACAGCAACTATTCCCCAAGATGCAGCCGAGGGAAATAGTCTGCTGTCGAGGGAGATGATTAACAAGCTATTTTCCGAATAGTAAGTGCATTGGTGTTTTATTATGGCACCTGATCCTACCTCTGATGTTTCAGGGGTCCGTGTTTGTTGTTCGTAATCTCCATATCCTTCTATTATACTGAAACCGACTTAACTTATATGTAAGGTCCAGTCTGGATAAAACCAAGAGTTGCGAAATGAAAAATTGAACTTACCTTCTGCATTAATCTTTAGCTTGGCATGGACCCATCTGTTCTTGTATGTGTTCCATGTGTATACTTTTTGTCCTTGAGGTTAAAAAAAATATATGTTAAAAAAAAACAGAGGACTTTCACATTAAATTTTATAAAAGTTATTCCCCTTTGCAGGGTCAATCCAGTGTAAGGCATTGTTTTCCCTCTGTAACCTTACCAAATGTATTGGTCAGTATCTTAAAAATAAAATCTGTAATGAATATGTTCATTAAGATTTTCATGTTGCCCAAACTTTGGCAATACAGGAACAAATCTAAATTGTCCAATAACCGTTGAAGTTTGAAAATAATAACAGGTAACTTACAAATAACAAAGTGGGAAAAACGAGAGTTACTCCGACAAGGGGAGATAACTCTTAGTAGTGTGAAATTTGTCAAACTCAATTGCATTTCAAATTTTACATGAAAAGCTTCAAGTTACATGTAGTATTTACAATTCTAAAAGCAATATGATCAGAAAATCTTATTCCTTTTTAAAAGTATTACCATATTAAAGATTATACTGGGTAAACTTTCAGAATCTGTTTTGAAGTCCATTCTAGGCATTTAGGTGTTTACAAAGATGAGCTTCAGTCACCATCCTGGAAAGCATATCTAAAATCACAAAAAAAAATCACAATCTCAAACACAATTTCTTTCATAAGAAAGGAAAAGGGCAGATATTTAAAACAAAATTGTTACACCATTATTGTCCTCAAAGATAATAATTTCCTTTACCATACGTAATGTGATGTTTTAAATTCTGTAAAAAGAAATATAAATTCAGTGAGTGGAACTTTACATCAAATTGTTGTTGTTTCTTTTTTTTTGCATCATATTTGTTAGGTTAATAAACATTTTAAATAAATACTTAATTGTTATTACAGTATTTTTAAATTTCACCTGCATTTTGATAAAACGTGCCCGTGTTGATGAATACACCTGGGTGCTGACCAGGACAGCTCACTGCCTCATCATGGTCAATATTTTCTGTTACCAAGTCTCCATTATGTAATAAACTAAAAAAATCCACCCCCTTAGTTTACATATGCAACACACAGTTATAAAGTAATTAAATAATTGTTGGTTTTATGCATTCCTAACCGTAAGCTAGGCCCTAGAACTTGCAGACGTCAGACTTCTCTTTCCAGTGACGTCACGGGTAACGTACATGTAAATACATAAATGGAGGCTGGAAAATTCCGGAAGGTATATTTTATAAGTTTTATACGGACGGTACGCACTTTATATTTGATAATTATCTAGGTGAATCATTTATTGCCTTTTGAGATTTGTTGTGAAATTATCGCGAATTTCTTTCTTTTTTATACCCCCGCTTGAAAAGCGGGAGGGTATATAGTAATCGTTAATTCCGTCCGTCCGTCTGTTACGCTTTGGGGTACCCATCTCTTATCCGCAACTCCCGTCATACCACTGAATGAAATTTGATGCAACTTTCACAGAATCTTTATTACATATTGCCATTGTGCACCTCCTGTTTTACTTTTTGATCCGACGCATATTTTGGGTTTCCCATAGCAAATCATGGACACTGCGATTTATACTCATATGGGAGGCGGGGGTATCATTTAGTGAGCCCATTGCTCACAGTACCTCTAGTTTAAATTTAGTTTTGCTCTTGAATTCGGATTGATTATATCTACCGTAACCAAGTTCAATTTTATGTGCCTCTACCGATATCCGATACACATGACGAGATTGGAGAACTTTTAAGCGCTAAGCGCAGCGCAAAGCGCTTTCTGTCAGCCTAAATCTACTTCCGTCCCGGATCCAGCGCCACTATAAGCAAGATAGATAACTCCCTTGTTATTCTAAAAATATGCAACTGGAAATCCCTGACTCTCTCTCTGCTATTTTAGTGTAATGCTGCGTTACGTGCATTTCTGATAATAGAAGGCAATTAGTAGGGTTTAAGGATGTTCCACAGTTAGTAGATAAGAGCAGTTCTTATCATGCTCTTCTCTATTTCATTTAAACAATGTCGGCACACATTAATTTGGTACCACGTAGCTTACAATTGCTGCCTCTATGGCGCAAATACTTAATTAAAAAAGTATATTAGTTATCATGTACATGCAATATAGTGAGTGAATATACAATACGTACCCTTTACATGGTTTAAAACTCAGATGGGATTTTGATAAGGTTTTAAATCTCACACTTGAAGTGAGTTATTCAGTAAAAGAAATCACATAAAATTGATTTACAATGTACTACTTACATAATATGGTACGTTCTATATATCCATATAAACTATAATTATTTTTTTCTTCTAGACAATTATTTCAGATAATGTAACTAAAACAAGCCTTTCTACTAACATCTTGCACCATGCTGAGATTGATCAGTGAAGTTGATTTTCGCATCTAAGTATCAATTAGTAACAGACTGGAATGCATTCAAGGACGGTTTTTTTAATGTAGACCTATACTTGTGTTTACATAATTCGAAAGGAAGGGCAGTTTGGGTTGTACAGACATGTAGAGCATGTGGTTGGTGTGTTTTCAACGAATCCACTCAAATAGTAAAACTTATTTCTCGGAATACATGCATTGTGCTCTAAAATTGTGCGTGTAGTGTGCAGGATATGGGGAAAAATGCTAAAACCTTAATTAACGTTCTTAGCAATGGACAGAAATACGACTGATGAAATGTTAAGCAAACGGTGTAATACTTGAAGTAGGGAACTAGAAATAGTTTATGTAAAGATGTGTCTCATATATGTTGCCGACTCTTAATGAAGACTAAATAAAATTAGAATAAAGTAATGTTGTATACCTTCATGAAGATTTATTAATACTTGAGATTAATACTGTATTTTCCTTCTTGGACTCTTGCACTACAATGCAGTAGATATGTTTTTCCTCTCAACATGTTTTGCATGGTAGTGAAGATCATAAATACACAAGTAAAGAATGGTGAAAAGCACCAAGCGTCCGCAAAAATACTGAAGCATTTTAAATTATTTCAACAATAGTCAAAAATACTTTTGGGGTTTAATGATGTATTGTTAATCCAAAGAAAAAAACGTGTAAAATTTTTATTGCAACATTTTATATCAACACAAATGTTACTGCAAATGCATGTGCGCTATAAATCATATATTTGAAAATCAGAGATTACAGGATAGCATCAAAAGATAAATATACAGCAAAATTCGGTTATAACGAAGTTACATGGACATATGAAATTACTTCGCTATATCCGTAATTCGTTATAACCGTATAAGAAATTCATTAAATTAATATAGCTGGGGATCCAAGATGACTTCGCTATATCCGTACATTCGCAATATCCGTGTTCGTACTAAACGAGTTTTGCTGTAATATCTTTATACTAAATTGTATATTTACATATATTATCTTTGACATAAAGGGCGTTAATTCTATGGATGTTCATTTCATTTACATATAGTTTTGTCGTATGACGTTGTTACAAACATGATGTCAATATTTAATTTGAAAAAAAAAAAACAACTTGTAAACCAGGGTTCGACACTAACGGTAGACCGCTGGCCCGGAAAAACTGAATATTAAAGTCGGGCTACCAAACATTCCTTTAAACTTGCCCTTCAGGGCTACTAAGAATTTTACTAAGTACTCACTTAGAGCAACAAAAATAATTATCAATTACACACAATGTATCTAATAATTATTAAATCTATTTTCAAACAAGTTTTATCATCATAATTATTATTTTTGTATGTCAAAAATGTGAAATTTAAAGGTGATTCGAAACACCCTAAATGATTTAATATGTGTACTTCCTAAATGTCTAAAGGTACAATCATAGAGTGACATATAATTTTTACCCAAAATACAGCCAGAATGCAGGATTTGGCATCTCTATTTTCAAAATTTCTCGGGGTAGGCCCCCTGTACCCCCACCAGCAGGAGGGGAAAACTCCCTCCCGCACCTACCCCAATCGTCACTTCGTGACTTGGCCACCAGCCTTCGGCTGCTGGACAACTAACACATGAACAGGGCTAGCAGCAATTAGAAATGGCTAGCCCTGCTGACAACTATGGTTTAAAAGTTAGTGTCGACCCCTGTAAACGCAGAATGAATTTGTTATTGAATATGATCACCAGAAGATATTATCTTTCAGTGTTGCACGTAATTGAGAGGAATTTTAGCGACATTTTCAAGTGTTCACATTTTTTTTTACATACAATGTATACATTTTCCAGCAAAAGTATAGCAACATGTACATTTAGAGTTGAAATTTCATCGGAAAACTCGATTACCATCTCCCTTCCAATAAATTGCAATTTATACGCAAATACGACCTCTTAATTATAGATTCCTACAAGGCGATGGGGAAGGAAAATAATTTTACACGCAAAAATATTTTCTGGCAATTACGTGTACAGTACTGTAAGATAAATTAATTGATATTTTAACATACATGTACGAAGATAATGTATAATGCTTGAAAAAAAGGCATGAGACAATGTTGAATTTCATATCCCAACGGGGTTCACATATTCAGGACCCGCATACTTTTTGACAACTGTGTTCGACCTAGCGCTTTCGCTCTGTCAAAATATCGCTTAAAATTCAATACAACAGGACATTTTAAATTAAAATAATTCTGACGAATTTCAAATCAATATGCTTAGCGCTTCCCAGTACTTTCAGTACTTTGATTATGTAAACTTTGTTAATTGTTTTTGGGGTAAATTTTAAACCAATGTAAACTGATAACATTATGCCAGACATGAAAGTGGACGTAAGGTAAGTCAACAACGCACACACATGTGAGCTTCAGTTGTCATTGGGTTTAACTTGGGCTGGGTATTGGCCCGAGATTTCGTATTGCGATATATTGCGATATTTTTAACTGTATTGCAATATATTGCGATATTATTAACTGTATTGCGATATGTATTGCAATATTTTCAATGTCATAAAAATAACATTTTCTTACTAAATTTACTTTAATTAACATGCAGAATATACATTACATGATAAGTAACCAACACGGAAAAAAAATCTTGTTGACTTCACTTAAGTTATGCTCTGAAATGTTCCCACAAAACAACTTCTGTCTAAATGCTTGGCTTAATAGCAATCTTTCATAAGTTCATTTTTTATATTTAATGACAAAATTCTATAATGTAAGCATATTGCCAATATATCGAAATTACAAAATCGTATTGCGATACGATATTTTTTGTCATAGTATTGTAAAAATTGAAATATCGATATTATTGCCCAGCCCTAGGTTTAACCAAATGTCATAATAATGTTTATGTCAAAAAAAGATATTTTAGATTTTAAATATTTTAATTATTCAAATACATGCAACTTCTGATCTAAGGACCCGTTATACATGCTATAAGAAGGATTTTATTGATGGTCATATCACTATGATTGCTCTTCTTCCTGAGTAACACGTTAAGCCCAAAGTGCCTATTAATTGTTATGTTAAATAATATCTTGATTATAGTTCTCCAAAATCACTTAGACTATTAAGGAAAAATAGTTAGATGTGGAAGTCAGCCATACTTTTATACAAAAAGTTCCTGTATTTTAAACGAAATTATGTAGTCCCTAGCAACAATTAATGTTTAACGCATTGTTTTTTTTTTCTCTTTTAAGCAAGAACTAAATGATAATTTGATTAATAACTAAAATTTGAAATAAAATAAAAAGGATTAGATTTATAATCAACCTACATTTATCATACATGTATGTAGTAGTATAAATTTACAATATATACAGCCTTCTCATTCTCAAACATAGCTTTTCACACACATGTAAAACACCTTTTTACCGGTAAATGTAAATGTAACATGTGCCTGATAACACACATACAGTTACTATATTCATCAACATATATGTAATGAGAGTGTAGCGGACAGTATATAGGGAACTTATACTGCCTCGCAAGTGAGCTACCTTTTCTGGTGATGCGATATAGTCTCCCTCTATTTCAGGCAAGTGAAGCAACAGCGAGCCTGTTTAACCCTTGGATGGGTGACTGCTTCACGTTACAAGAGCTTTAAAATTCAAGTTAACCATAATTTATTTATGTACATTAGTATATTATTAATGTGAGGTTTATAATACACATAAACTATACATGACATTAGTGTTTTATAAAACACATGTAAACAATGAAATCATTAACGTACGTGTAACATTTGGTTTATAATACGCATGTAAACCATGTGTTCATTAACATACGTGTAGCATGTGGTTGACATTACACATGTAAACCGCACGTCTATTTACATACGTGTAACGTATGGTTGCACATAACATATGTTACACGTACGTTTCACGTATGTAACACATACGTGTATTCCAAACATACGTTTAACGTACGTTATGTGAAACGTATGTAGTCACACATATGTTATACGTACGTTGTACCACCTACGTGAAATGTAAAACACGTATGTGATGCGTACATTTCACATACGTGATACATGTATTATGTGCAACCATATGTAACACGTACGTGGCTCAATTAGTTGTGTATAGTGATGTTGTGATCATCAAAACGCTTGAATATCACGATGACGCTTTAAACAGGCAACAGTTCATTCTGTGGCCCGGTCAACAGTTCACTGTTTCATGATCACGCAAAAACATATAGTAAAGCGTGGAACAGTTCAAAATGCCTAATTATAATTTATATAGTATGTTAGGTAATAATATTGTTTGCGAGATGTTGCCGTGCGTTTTTATCTCTACCAATAATTCGGAACAAGACATGAGTATATATTGAAATTCTTACGCACCTAAAATTGAGAGAAATATGGACATTCAATTTGAAAAGAGATGGTTTTGAGTCCAAAAAAAACAGGAAACACTATAAGCGACATTTCACAAAGACCAGTTTAGACTGCAGTTTAATTAATTGTGAAAATGTCTCATGAATTTCTTGGTTTCATTTTAAAAAATTAAATTACAATTTTCAATTTGTCCGTTTAGGTATTTTAAGCTGC
The DNA here is from genome assembly GCA_003671525.1 of Saccostrea glomerata. NCBI lineage: Eukaryota > Metazoa > Mollusca > Bivalvia > Ostreida > Ostreidae > Saccostrea > Saccostrea glomerata. The sequence goes on from PRKT01000243.1 coordinate 40,328, forward strand.
AAAACTGTTCAGAAGGCAAGTTTTTTTTTTAATTCGTGTCACAGTACTCAAAAAAGATCAAAAGCAAGTTCATGTACTTTGCCCCTACCCTTCTACTGAAAATAAAACTAAGGAAATTATACATGAATTCCTTGTCAGTCATACCAAATCTTCGAAATTCTATGTTTTCTGCTTTTGTATAGTTGTAGAGATTGGCCCTTTACATTAGAGATGTCACTATCTGTTTCTGTTTTAGTATCAGAAGGTATGAACTTGTAACTGGCTTAAACTAGTCTTCTTCCCGGAATGAGGAAGCTTAAATTTTGGTTTTTGGGTTGTAATATTTTATGAATATGTCATAGAAAAATATTTCTTTTTGTCAAAAAAAATCACACTGGGGTACGGTACAGGGATTTCCAAGAACCTGTGATATCTACATCTTCGGATTCCCACGGATGATAAAGAAGAAAAACTTTATGCCTGTTTTGTAGATTTTCATAAGGCAGATGACAATTTTGTTTATAATGGTTTGAAACTGAATCGTCTGCAATATAAGAGTTTATAAAAATGTTTTACCTGTTCCAACCTAGGTTATACCGGGGAAACTTGGGTAGCAATGAAACTATATAATAAAATTTTCCATCATGATGTACAGACATTAGACAATTGATCCTTCCGAACTGCATTCAGAGTGTACCAATTTTATAAGGAATTTAAGAGGATAATGAACAGTACTCGAGCTCAAAAGTCCACCAATCATAACAAAATAAAAGTTGAGTATACAAGAACATCTAAGAAATCAGAGGTAGGATCAGGTGCCACGTCAAGGGGATTGAAAGGTTTTTTTGTACATCATCGTGGTATACACCACCCTGGTTATATAATATATTATGGTAGTGTTCTCCAATTAAATTATACAATGCAATTCAAATCAAATTATATAAAAACACATATCACAATGTATGTTCTTAAAGGTTATGGATTTTAATCGATTTGACTATACAAAATGTGTTTTGATGTTAGGTTTAAGATTAAGGAAGTAATTTGTTTCCAATCATTACAATTTATATAAGAAAATCTTTTCTTTGAAGGTTTCTTTTTATGTCGAGGATAGAATACTATCATTTATCAAACATTGTTAAACCAGCCACAGTATGTCTTTATCCAAGTGCTATACCTCTACACCAGAAACAACAAACACTGCTCGACTGGCCAGGCTTATACTGGGTCCTTGTACTGATGTGTTACGTGACATCCTAAAGACAGAAGTGCTACCATCTGATTTGTCAAAAAAGGTTAAAGAATTTACAGATAAACTCCCACGTGGACAAAGAAATCCCCTCAACAAATCACAATCAGAGATAATATTCCCCAAACCAACAGAACAATACAGTGGTGATTATTCAGACTTAGACATATCTTTATTGTATATGCTTATACGCAATGTAAGTACAATACCAGCGCATTATAAAGGTTGGGGAGAGATTCCTAATCCCGGAGACAGAAGCGTGGCAGCCAACATTGAAAGAATTCGTTTTCTTAGGAACCAGTATTATGGACATTCAGCTGGTCTGTCTCTATCCGAGTCAGAATTTAGACAGGAATGGCGGAACATCCGGTACATTGTAGTGGAGCTAGAGCGACACCTAGGAACATCGACGGTGTACCAGGATGCAGTCAACGAGATAAAATCCTGCTCTATGGACCCAGAACAAGAGAAAAAATACATAGACTTACTTGGAGATATCAGAGAACTTCATATAACTGTGGATCATTTATCGAGTAAGTAATTATAAGCCTTTCTGTCTGGCTGAATGATTCTTGCATCATGAGGATATGGAAATTTTATCATTTTACTCGGAATATTTTGATGGATTTAGACAGGAATGGCAAAGCATTCAAGATCTTAGACATAACTTATCATAATACATGTACTTAATAAACATTTCATCAGATTGATAATTATCAGATGTTCAAATATGAAAATTATTTTTAAAAAAATCTATCTTTTAATTTATTGTATCATTTCCTATTTCTTAGGTAATATGCTGAGTATGCAAAGAGAATTGGCGCTTCATGGTAAATATTTCATATTAGTTGCATGTCATGATGATCCTATAAATGAGATGATCAAAATAGGAAATCCAGTTTGCCACAGTGTTGATTTTTATACAATGAAAAGTATTACTGATACTACAAAGCACATCAGTAATGCACGATATGTGGGACTTCATGAAATAGCAAAATGCGACAACTATGCTCAGGTTCTTAAAAAGAGTTTATACATTCCTGTTTCACAATACATTCTTTAAATAAACAAACTTGCTGACTTCAGTCCATTATAAATTTTCTGATTAATATATCATGAAATAAATTAATTTCAGTTGTATCAAGCAATTTCATTGGCTAAATCATTCAGAGGAACATATAATATTTTGTATAACATAACTTGCCTACGTCACAATGAGTGACGAATTACTAATCAAACGAATTAATACGCTTGACGTTACTTTTAAAATAATGCCCAATTTGAAGCCTTATTCTGGAGGAAAAATTGTCTCATTGTCTTCACTGAAATTAAATGATAAAGAATGAAGCTAATTTCAACTTATGTTATACGATATAACAAAACTTGGGACAGTTTACGCTTTTTTATAAACCGCTTCGCGGTTTATAAAGCGTAAACTGCCCCAAGTTTTGTTATATCGTATAACATAAGTTGAAGTTAGCTTCATTCCTTAAATATAACTTCTTTTACAGATTTATTATTTTTTTGTAGATCCAAGACTTGCAAGAAAGATCGGTATGATAATATTTAGATAAAATAGATATTAAATAAATGGCTTGATATTTCATATTTAGATATTCCAGGATGCCTACTGGTAACAAGTGACAACAAAATTTAGCATGTTAATAATGCATGTTTGTTTATGTTATGGAAAAAATTCTGGTCTTAAAGGCCTAGATAAGATTAAGTACGACATAAGAGCCTTAATGGCATAATGAAAGAAATTAATATCCTTGTTCCTTTCATTAACATACTTATTGAAAAGTGTGGAGAATGTATTTCCTTTTTTTAATTTTTCTTTATAAATTCGTTGATTTATATATCATTAATCATTTGTGTCAATTCTGTGAAATTTATTATTAGATGATTGTAACACCAGCAAGTGTTCAAATTTTGTCCGGCGTCTTCCTGTCTGTCCGTCTGTAAACTTTTCACAATTTCATTAGATAAAGGGGATTCACATTTGTTCAAATGAAGGACCATGCCCAGGGTGAGACAATTAAGAATTTCTTTTAAAAATGAAATTCTCAAAAATCTTCCTCACAAGAACCACTCTGCCAGAAAAGATGAAACTCAGGTAGTAAAAGTTCAAGTTTATTTAAATCATGACCTATAGGGGTTAAGTTGGGCCACAATTGACGATCAGAGGGATGTAAAGGAAACATTCCTTTTAAAAAATCTGCTTGAGAAGCATACTCAGGGAGTGTAGATTCATGAATTGTTCAAATTATGACCTTGGGGCTAGGGCTGGCCAAAATGACCGATCAAAGTTTTACATAGATATATAAAGGGAAAAAAAATCTTTAATAAACCTTTTTCTTGAGAACAGCAAAGACATAACTGGTCATATTTATATGGAAGCATCCATGTTATAGTGAAGATTCAAGATTGTTTAAATCATGACACCCGGGGGTGGGGTGCGGCCAGTATGAACAATCACAATTTTACATAGGAGTATTCTAAATATGAAAAATATTCTCAAGAACAAAAAAAGCATGATTGGTCTTGTTTATATGGAAGCATCCTCGGGTAGTTTAGATGCAGATTTGTTACAATCATGACCCACTCATCCTTACTCCCGGTTGGGTGGGACCACAATAAAAGTTCAAACTAATAGGGAAAAGTCACAGTTCGTCAAACAAATATGTAAACGTCCTTAGTTAGTATGCATTCAAGTTTGCATAGTTTGCTCAAATCAAACCCTCTTTTTAGGATCGGGACAACTTAGGCATTTACTAAATAATTTTTGTCCTAGGCACAGTACCCAGGTGAGCGATGTGGCCCATGGGCCTCTTGTATACAATTTAATTCCTGTAGTCTAAAATGATTAATTATCTTTGAAGCTAAAACACTCTTGAGTTTAAGCAACAATACAATTATGCACATACCACTGAGCATATCACCGTTAATTAATAAATAGATAAATTCTGGAATCTTAGAGACATTAAGTCCATGTTTCTTAAAGATAACTATCATTTCTTTTTAGAAACAACTAAGAAAATGATACAAAAACATTATGAAGCTGTTAGTCATCTATTTGTAAAAACTCACTCGTTTCTAAGAGCCAAGGAACTGTTGGACAATAACGGTTATGTCGTCATCAAGGGTAACCCTGGGACTGGAAAAACCACAATCGCCAAGATGTTGATGAAAGAATTGATGGATGATGGAAAATTTCCTCTAAAGCTTTACAAGTTAACAGATTTGTATGAAAACATATCACCAGGTGATGGTATAGTGGTATTTATTGACAATTTATTTGGTGAGTTTTCTTTGTCCAGCGATGACGTTCAAGAATACAAAGCTAGATCAGATATGATGAAGGTCTTAATTGAAATTGACATTGATAATAAATCTAACAGATTGATATTTGCTTTAAGAAATGATATATATCAGGAGTGCATACAAAATGAGTGTGATGACGATTTTTTTATGTCGTCCTTGGTTGACCTATCAGGCAAAGAAAATGAACTGCTCAAGGAAGAGATCATACAGCTATCAGAAAAATATGGGCTCTCTGAATACGTAAAAGACAAAGAACTTATTCATAAGGTATATGAAATGCCACTAGCTATAGGGTTTCCACAATGTTGTAAATTGGCAAGAAGCAATGAAGACTTTAAACGAAACATAATTGCATTCTTACCAAATGCAATGATATTTATGAGAGATTACTTCAAAACATTATTGAAAAAACGAACTGTAAAATCTGCTGTTTTAGTGTATCTTCTTCTGAATGGAGGAAAAGTAGAAGTCGAATTGATTGAAAATCCTCGACTGAATTTAGAGATGAAGCGCTACTCTTTAGAATTTGTAGGTCTACAAAGCTCGTATGTTAATGATTTCCAGGACAGTGTGTTTTGTTTTGAGGGGTTTTTAATAACTCATGACACGATAGAAAATACATACAAATTTTCCCATAGTTCAGTACAGGAATCCCTTTTCAGTGTCTTGTTTTATTTTGATTCTGAAAAAATGATCCAAATGTGTTATCCGTCCTTACTTCTTACATTAACGACATGTAAAAACACCAAAAGTACACAAGTGTACATAGAACAAAGATTGTTTAAATATGTTGCCCGCCGCATTGCAATTATAATTGGAGAAGGGTCTGTTATTGGATTTTCCTCCATATCATCACTGGAATTATGGAATGATTCACACTTCCATGAGCACGTATTACAATCTGAAGAATGCACTTCGAAGTTTAAAACATGTCTAGATACCAACGGTGATTCAATGGTTGTGCATTTTTCTAAGGTTGGAAATAAGCGATGGGTTGAATATTTACTTCCGAATTCAGAAAAAAGACAAAGATACAGATCAATTAACGCTGCTTGCTCTAAATATCAACCCGACATTGTTAATCTCATTTTGTCTTCAGGTGTGGATTGTGATCTTCAAACGTGTTTTAATGCTGTACAAAGTGGCAATATAGAGTTATTGCTCCGAGTTTGTGAGCTTGTTGATGTTCATCAAATTTCATCTTCCTTGCATCCTGTCTGGTGTAATATTAGACATAGCTTACTTCAGGAAATCTGTTTTATGCAGCAAACACAGTTAATTGAACAAATTTTGGAAAAATATCCATTCCTTGTAGATATAAAAGACAGTCAGGGCTCCAATGTATTACAGTCTGCAGCTAGTTCTGGTGACAAACATGCATTCAATCTTTTATTAAAGTTTGGATTTGATCCGTATGAAAAAGATCGAGACAATGGACACACTGTTCTTACTTGTGCTTGTCAGGATGGACGTACAGAGATGGTGAAATATCTTGTAGATACATATCCTGCATTACTCCATGAACACACTGACAACGATGGAACTAGTCTTTTGCATTGGGCAGCTTTCAGTGGGAAATAGATATGATTGAATATATACTTACCCTTTTCGAGAATGAAAATATAACACAAGTATCCGGTATCCACAATATACCAGAAGTACCAGAAGTAGAAGATAAAAGTAATACAGGTCTAACTGTCCTGCACTTTGCCTGCCTAGCGGGTCATTATAATATGTGTAAATATCTGGTGAGGAGATATCCTCAGCTACTGGAGGTTTGTGACGAACAGGGGGGAAATGCTATTCACTTCGCAGCTCAAGGAGGCAACGTAGATCTTCTTAAATTTCTATTAAGTAAAGGATTAAATGTTAATTATACAACAAATACTGGGATGACTGTGTTACACATATGTTGTGTTAAAGGTAAAGAGGAAATGTGTAAGTATCTTGTAAATAGGTATCCAGGTTTATTATCTGTCTTAGATGATGACGGATGGACAGTGCTACATTCAGCTTGCTCAGGAGGGAGTGTGGAAATTGTTTCTTTTCTAATTAAAAATGGGATGGACATTAATACCTTGTCAAACGATGGTAAAAATAGTATGGATATTGCTTCCTTTAATGAAAAGTTTGAAATTTGTGAGTACTTATTCGAAAATAATCCGCATCTATTATATGTCGAGGACAAATCTAGTACCTCAGTACAGCATGATGCAGAAAATGATGGTATGAGTGAAATAGTAAGACCTCTGAGAAATAGACGACGGCACAAAAAATGGTTACAAAAAATTAAATCAAAGCTGTCTCTCAAGTAAAATGGAAATGTGTACTAAGACATTTGTTTTCAGATTTATTTGTATTGGAGAAAAGGGAAAATGAGTTATAGACTGATGGACAGAGTTACATTTAGCTTGCAAGGGAGGAATTGAAGAAAGAGTTCCTATCTTATTATAAAAGGATCAGTTCATTGTCAAAAAACTATTGTTAAAGGACCCACAACTTCCACTTCAAGATGCCGAGTGAATGAAAACGTGACAGTTGCTACCCATCTTAATAGACTGAGGTTTTTTTGTGGACGAGATTCGAACTCGCGACGTTCCGAACACGGTACAAGGACTCTCTAGACTGAGCTGAGATAAGATCGCCGGAACAATAAATTGTTAACCCATATTATGAAAATAGCACAAGGAAACTAACTCTGAATTATACAAGTACCCCCTTCCTCAGAAAGAGCAAGAGCCACTTTGGGCCTTATTTGGCCCTGAGAATTTCTGTAAAATCAAAACCGATCAGTTTGCAAAGGCAATGTTTATCACTTGGAGTTTTGATGACCACGTATATATTAATCGTGACGTAATTTCTTATCTACGCAATGCATTATAACGTCATAAAATGCGTCATTTTCCTTATACCCTGCACATCCCTTTGAAAATGACCTTAAGTTGAAGCATATTTTTTTCAATATTTCATACAAAGCACAACCTCTGATAAAAAAAAATCTGTAAATAAATAATTAGAACACTGTTTCTGAAGATCAAATTCATGTTTTATTTTTTGGATTGTGGGCTTTGCTCATATTTTAGGTCTTTGCTGAAGGTAGTCACATACGCATGATTTCTGCAAGTTTCAAGAACATTGCAATTTCTCAAACCTGTTTTCCAAAATCTTTGAGTGAATCTTCTTTTAAAAACAAATGTTTCGTCGCATACATTTATATTTTGAATTTATATTAAGATGATGATTTGAAAAGTCCATATATGATTGTAAATATGTTTTAATGCAATGAAAACTAACATTATGCTAATTGGTTGTTATTATTATTATTCATTATAAGTGTGTTGCTACACGTAAATGCGTATTTTACTGTACTCGTATGCATCGTTTTTTTAGAACAATTGTTTTAATGGTCAGTATTATAGAGAAAGTTATTTTGTATATCGACTGTTCTCTTCCTTTCTTACAAATTATTTTAAAAGCTAAAAAAAATACTGGAATATCTGTTGATTGGAATTCGGAATCCCGGCATGCCAGCTTTATGTTTTTCATTATTATTCAGATAATGTTATTACGCCTTGTACATATATCATTACTACAACAATTTACCCCTCCAGATAACCTGTGCCTTTATGAAAAGTTGAATTTTTACCGCCCCAAGCTTATTTTGAGTTTTGATACTTATAAATCGAATTCATTTTCAACTTCGCAACTTATCAATAACACAACGCTTCTAGTTTTCACTTTTACTGCTTTAAGGAAATATCACTCCATATTTTGTTAAAGACCGCAGGGAAGGAAATGTTCAAATCCACAAAATTGAAACAACTTCGACATTTAAAAAAAATGTTTTATTAGGACCTTTATATGACAATGGAATAATAAATATATTAGAAAATACTAGAAACGTCGTGATGTTGATAGGATTCACACAAGTACATGTATGCCTCCTCCTGAAAAGAGCTGGGGATTTTCACTTTTCATAATTGCTCCGGTTCTGACCTTTTTATTGCACGTCAAATATAAAAAGAGAGAAAAAATAATGTATTTGCAGGAAGGCAGTTAAACTCAACAATGAATTTATAACCAGTGCTAGAATTAATCCTAACAATAAGTTTATTACCAGTGCTAGAACTAAAGCCAACAATGAGCTTATAACAAGTGGTAAAATTAATCCCAAAAATGAGCTTGATACAAGTGATGCAATGTAGATTTAATCTCGACAATGAACCTATAACCAGTGATAGTTTTGATAGAAGGATATGAAGATAACGAATAGTACTCAATCTTAAAGTCCATAAAACAATACAAAATAGGAGCAGAGCAAACACGGACCTCAGAGGTGGGATCAGGTGCCATGGAGGAGTGAGTATTCCCTGCCAACCGGTTATACCCGCCGTGTGCTTTTTGTCATCACAGGAAATAACGGAAAAATCCTAAAAATGAGTTTATAACAAGGGGTAAAATTAATCCCGACAATGAGCTTATTACAAGTGTTTGAATTAATTTCAACAATGAGATTATATAATCAGTGGTTGTATTAATCCTAACAATAAGATTATAAGCAGCAGTGAGTGACCAATTGTTAATTGTCATGATCAGTATTCTTTATTTAAATCTTTATTAAAAAAAAATACCTTTGAAGCAGAGTTACAGAACTGACTTAGATCATAACAAAAATAATAAAAAGAAACGGAAAAGGTGAGGTTAATTTATTCTTGAAATACACAGAATTTAAAATTGAGGAAACATGAAATCTGTTGTTGATTGTCTTCATCTTTATTTTCTTCACTAAAAAAGAAATCACAGAAAAATATTACATTGCTCAATTGTCAATTTAGCTACAAAGTAAAGAATAATAAAAAAAATAGACTTATTGTGCTTAAGACTCATTGATAAGCGCTTATAAAATTAGATAGATCGTTTGAACTTTCAAATAACGGAATACAAAGTTTCATTCTATAAGCTTTAGTATGTTTTAATGTAGAGAAAGCTCATTCCAAGTTCTTGACAGGAAGAAAAGTAGTAATCCAGAAACATTGATGGCTTGAATTATCTAGCCGTTGAATATATTTTCAATATTTAAAAAAAATGGAGATATTTAGCGCAGTAAAAATTATAATAACATGAATTTAAGATTCAAAAAATATATAAGCTTGTTACTAGATTTTGCAAAATTGTTGTTTTTTCCAGTTACAGAGTTAAGTAAATAACTGTCTTCATCCGAATATTGTTTCTTTCGGTCAACTTTTGACTGACGATTTCTCAAATTTGATTGTATGCCAGAAATTCGATCATCATTTTCAAATCTTAAGGAACATTTAGTTTACTCATAGTCAGAGTTCTTCATTATTGTATAAATTTGAAATGTTTAAAACACTTGTTTTGACAAGTAGTTTTTTACCTTAATATTGTTGATCCACATCTTTATTTTACGGAGAATGATATGTAAAACTGCATTCAGGACCAACTCTTCGCCTCCAATTTTGGATCCGCCCACATTTGAAGTCACCTTTAACGTAAACACCGTCTACTCACTTGATGACCTTTACCATAAAGACTGCCTACACATGTGATTACCTTTAACATCAACACCGTCTACACACGTGATTACTTTTAACATAAACACCGTCTAAACACTTGATAACCTTTAACATAAACACTGCCTACACACGTGATTACCTTAACACAAACGCCGCCTACACACGTGATTACCTTTAACATTAGCACCACCTACACACTTAATGACCTTTAAAATAAACGCCGTCTACACATGGGTGATTACCTTTAACATACACACCGTGAACGCTCGTAATTTTCTTTAACATAATCACCATCTACACATGTGACTGCGTTTAACGTAAACAACACCTAATTACGTGATTAAATATAACATAAATACAGCCTACGCACGTGGTTAAATTTGACATAAACACCGACTACACACGTGATGACCTTTAACATAAACACCGCCTACACACGTGACTACCTTTAACATAAACACGACATAGGCACGTTATTACCTTTAACATAAATACCGTCTTCACACGTGATTAGCTTTTACATAATCACCGTCTACACACATGATTACCTTCAGCATAAACACCGCCAACACACGTGATAACCTTTAACATAAACACCGTCTACACACGTGATTACCTCTAACATAAACACCGCCTACACACGTGACTACCTTTAACATAAACACGACATAGGCACGTTATTACCTCTAACATAAACACCGTCTACACACGTGATTACCTCTAACATAATCACCGTCTACACACAGGATTACCTTCAGCATAAACACCGCCAACACACGTGATAACCTTTAACATAAACACCATCTACACACGTGACTACCTTTAACATAAACACCGCCTACACACGTGATTACCTTTAACATAATCACCACCTACACACATGATTACCTTTAACATAAACACCGCCTACACATGTGATAACCTTTAACATAATCACCACCTACACACGTGATTACCTTTAACATAAACACTGCCTACACACATGATTACCTCTAACATAAACACCGCCTACACACGTGATTACCTTTAACATAAACACCACCTACACAGGTGATTACCTTTAACATAATCACCACCTTCACACGTGATTACCTTTAACATAAACACCGCCTACACACATGATTACCTCTAACATAAACACCGCCTACACACGTGATTACCTTAAACATAAACACCGTCTACACACATGATTACCTCTAACATAAACACCGCCTACAATGGGGATCGTCATACTTGATACAAGATGGATGACAGTCATGTCTCATTGGAGGACAGTATGCTACAATGTAAAACAAAATAAACCGAAAAAAGAGAGAGTACACAACGCTGTTATGTAAAGCAAAAAAATCAAAGATATGTATTCAATGTAATAAAATCTTTGTTTATCATTTATGATGTAGACATAGGTTTTTATTAAATGTAAAGAAAAGAAATCAAAGACAAGGATGCAGTGTAATATATTCTTAAATTATTAATGTAGACACAAGGTCCATTTATGGTATAATTTATTTGATTTTATTCGGTCGGTCAAAACCTTCTGGATCTTACCACTCCCGCTGCCACTCATTCCAATCACGCGCCCGTTGCTGTAAACAGTTGATCCGCCACTAATTCCGTAAGGAGTCCCACCACCGTCTCCCCTGGATCCACCACCTCCAACAGAACTGAACCCTGATCCGCCACTGATATAACCAGATCCACCCGTCAGTACATTCATGATAACACCACCGGAACTACCGCTAGAAGAACCTGTAAATGAATAAATAACAATACATCATTATTATATGAATAGATTTGAGACAGCCCGTGTATAAAATAACCGCCCATGATAAGATCCACAAAAGCAATATCATTTAATCAATCTCACCAGAAAAAAAAGACTTGTATCATATTCTAAGAGCTTTAAAGACAGACAGGAATTCTCTTGATAAAATCATATAAAAGGGATTTTAAAGTCAGCAATTAACAAAAAAAACGTACTTTTTGTCTTCTTGTAGGAAAATGTCACATCTGTTGCTATAATACTTATCTCAATGAATGGAAAGAGATTATCAAGAACAAACAACGAAATGATGGATTTGATATGAATAAAAATATGAAATAGCATCATGTAACTTCAGTCAAGAAATTAGGAAAAAAAGGAATTTGAAAGATAATTGACTTCGTTCTAACATGGTATGAATGACCTAACCCACAAATATTACTGTTATGACACTTCCGTGTCTGTCATAACGTGAAACGTAGTGACATGAACTGCACGACACCTTTGTGTTTTTCCTTACCTGATACACACGTATGACTGCTATGACACTTCTGTGTTTGAGTGACAACCACAGTTTGTTTCTGTGGTTGGCGTGGCTTGTCTACATATATCGGTATTCCGTTCTCCGTCCTGTCCGGTTTTTGTATATATACTGTTTGTTTTTGTGGGCGTGGCCTGTCTACATATATCGGAATTCCATTCTCCGTCGAGTCCGGCTTTTGTATATACACTTTCTGAGGTGTAGGTTTCTGGATGAAGTAGGTATGAGGTTTCTCACATCCGTTACATTCCGTCTGTGTTCCTGGAGGAAATGGAGGAAAATAAACAACTCAATTTTGTGCATTTATTTTTGAGCATGTAACATCATGAACCGGGTACCAGTATTTCATATTCAAATAAAATGTACCTGTAACTGTAACCTGTTGCTGTGGGCGTGGTCTGACGTATGCAACCATCTGAGGCTTAATGGGCTCACAGTCACGACATTCGTTCGTACTTGTGACGTAAACAGTTTGTTTTTGTGGTGTTGGCTTAACGTAAGATACCATCTGTGGCGTGACGTCACAATAATGACACTCATTGTTACCACTGAGGTAAACAGTCTGCGTCTGAGGCCTAGGCTTTACGTTTGACGTCACAATCAGTGCATTCATTGCCTCCTGTGACGTAAACAGTCTGTGTTTGCTTCGGAATAGTTTGAACATAGGTGACCGTTTCAGGTGTTGGGGTCAGGAAATCGATATATTCAAAATCAATGCATTGGTCTAGAACATTTTAAAAAATCTTAATGGTCTGGAATAAAACTTCAAAGCTAAAAAAAATCTATATATTAGATTTCATTTTATTCAGGTTAAAATATCACAGAATGTCATGATTCAAATTTTAAACAATACAGCATACTATTAGAAAAAAAACGTTCTCAGCACTATGCTACTTAAAGAAGTTCTAATTTAACATATACATGTAATTATTATTAAATAAATTGCATTATAGATACTACCTAAAAAACCTTTTGAAAAAGCTTATTTCCAATGGAGTCCTTCATTGATAAGACTTATAGGGGACTAACCGGTTGCTTGAGTTTATATCTAGGCGACTTACCGGTTGTGTTATTTTTATACTATAGATGACTTACCGATTGTCCGACTTCGTACAAAGATGACTTACTGATTGCATGTGATTGTACTACAGGCGACTTACCAGTTGTTTGTGTTTTACTATAGACTACTTACTGGTTTTCAGTGTTTATAATAAAGACGACTTACTGGTTACTGAAGTGTTAATATATACGACTTACCGGCTACTGAAGTGTTTATGTAGACGACTTACCGGCTACTGAAGTGTTTATGTAGACGACGTACCAGCTACTGAAGTGTTTATGTAGACGACCTACCGGCTACTGAAGTGTTTACGTAGACGACTTACCGGTTTCCTGATTTTGTAACCTAGCCGACTTACCTATTTCCTGACTTTGCATTGTGTTGTATGACAACCTCGTGTGTGGCATACCCTGTTATTCAAAAGGTGGGGGTTTTCACAAATGCATTTGAATGTTTGTTTACCATACATGTATTTTATATTGAGTGTTCAATATGTTTTAGAAATATATTTCACAACTTGTTATAAACCCCTACTGAATTTCTGTGTATATTAAACAGACATAAATCTATGTAGTTTTATATTTTCAAGTAAGTTTTCTGTTAAAAAATTGAAATTAATTGTCCCTTTTCCTATCTTAACAGAACCTTACAATAACAAGCTTAGAATAATCCATTGCTTTTGCAGTATATATTTCTTATGTAGTAAAGAAAGAAGTTGGAACTAATTTCATACACCTTTTTCCTTATCAGCATAATTTATCTTTAATTTATTATACTCTTTTGTATGTATCTCTGGTTCAATATTAACCTGAGGGTAGAGCACAGTCACACGTTGGACACCCGTCTGTTCCACATTTATAACCCACACTGCAGCCATAGTTACAGGCCAGGCTAGGACAGGTTAAGGTCACGACCTGTTGAACTGAAAAGGAAACATAATGTTAATTATCACTCGGTAGGTTATCTGATAACGTAAAAGGTAGAACATATACTGGAGGACGTTTATGGTGAGTTAGTGTTAGATAGATGTACTTAATCATATGCTTGTTTATTAGACTGAGTATTGCAGTGCTTGGGAAAAATTAGCAACAGAAGTAATTAGAATGATATTCAATTTAGATTTACAATTTATTTTAAAAACATTAAATAATCAAAAGTGATCTAAAAATTCCACTTACCGTATGTTACAGAGGGCTTTATACATATACAGGTCCCACAACCATCTTTTCCTGCTTGCCCAATCTGGTAGTTTGATCCGCACCTTTCTAGACAAATCTGTTCTGTTCGGCACTCTTTTGTCGGCGCTACGACGTACGTAGTTTGAGTGTTAGTTCCTACTGATACACTAACAGAGGGGCGGATCCCACTGTTGCCTCCACCACCACCTATAAATTTAAAACTGGATCCGGCAATGGTAGACGACCCACCACTAAAAGCTGTGGATCCACCACCAGAAATACTAGATACACTAAAAAGACTAGAACCCTCTGTGAATCCGCCACCAGCTCCAATTGACCCACCGCCTACACCTGATCCACCACTCATAGATCCTGGGTGTATATTTAGTAAATTTGTTAAATGATTAAGACAACGACATTCATTAACATTAAAAAAATTCTAAATATATGAATGGCTATTAGAATGTTTCCTTAAGTGAAAGAACTTATTTGATAATGTAAAAAATACCCTGAAATTGAGGAAAACACTAATTTAATATTCATTTCAACTTTTAATCCTTAATTTTGACCTTTTCTTAAAATTAAAGAAAAGCCTTTGTTTTTTTTTTTTTAAATAACAATCGAAATAACTATGCATATAATACCTTAATGATAGTCAATAATATTTTGAAGAATAAAAGAGAAATAAAGCTCATTAAACCTGACATGGTGTTGCATTCACACGAAGGGCATCCTTCGGATCCTATAGGACCTATCGTGTGTTGTCCTTGACATGTTGATTTGCATAGCTCCATCCCTATACTGTCCATCTTTGTCTTCATTCCTTGACTGACATATGAAAATGAAGCTCCGCCCATTGAAGGCATTCCTGACCTAAAGCATCTGCCTGACATAACCATTATTCCGCACCCTACTTAGAATAACCATATTATGTTACAATAAATCTTTACACCACCCCTTAATTTTTATTATTCATATTTTATTACAGTTTAAAGTTACTTTTATTACACCCACAACTTTTATTGTTTAGATATCATCAACATTTTCGTTTAAAGTATATACAATTCCGTACATGTAAGTTCTAAGGTTGATATGATGACTTTGTCATCAACTACAATTTATCAATGAGTCAAATGCTGACTGACATCATTCACACTAATTGTTATTCCGATATTTATAAGCTAAAATAACGACGAATTCTTTCATTTTTTTTTCCTAACACGACAAGTGTGACCGGTCGACATGGGATGCTAACTTCTCCACGGCACCTGATCTAATCTCAGTTTTGGAGGTCAGTGTTTCTTCTGCTCGTCAGTCAGTTGTCTAAGTTCATACTGTAGATAATTTTCTGGTTGTCTGTGTTTGTACTATAGATGATTTGGCGGTTTTCTTAGATTGTACTATAGATGATTTACTGGTTATCTGAGGTTTATTGTTAATAGAGTTCGTATGGAAGGCCCTGAATGGTTGTCTTGGTCTATCATATAGAGTTTGAGAATTGAATTGCAGACTTTTCAAAAACAATAATGGCGCAGTTAGTCGTGTTAAATGATTAAGACAACGACATTCATTAACATTAAAAAAATTCTAAATATATGAATGGCTATTAGAATGTTTCCTTAACTGAAGGAACTTATTTGATAATGTAAAAAATACCCTGAAATTGAGGAAAACACTAATTTAATATTCATTTCAACTTTTAATCCTTATTTTTGACCTTTTCTTAAAATTAAAGAAAAGCCTTTGTTTTTTTTAAATAACAATCGAAATAACTATGCATATAATACCTTAATGATAGTCAATAATATTTTGAAGAATAAAAGAGAAATAAAGCTTATCAAACCTGGCATGGTGTTGCATTCACACGAAGGACATCCTTCGGATCCTATAGGACCAACTTGTGTTGTCCTTGACATGTTGATTTGCATAGCTCCATCCCTATACTGTCCATCTTTGTCTTCATTCCTTGACTGACATATGAAAATGAAGCTCCGCCCATTGAAGGTATTCCTGACCTAAAGCACCTGCCTGACATAACCATTATTCCGCACCCTACTTAGAATAACCATATTATGTTACAATAATTCTTTACTCCACCCCTTAATTTTTATTATTCATATTTTATTACAGTTTGAAGTTACTTTTATTACACCCACAACTTTTATTGTTTAGATATCATCAACATTCTCGTTTAAAGTATATACAATTCCGTACATGTATGTTCTAAGGTTGATATGATGACTTTGTCATCAACTACAATTTATCAATGAGTCAAATGCTGACTGACATCATTCACACTAATTGTTATTCCGATATTTATAAGCTAAAATAACGACGAATTCTTTCATTTTTTTCCAAATCATGACAAATCATGACAAGGACTACACGACAAGTGTGACCGGTCGACATGGGATGCTAACTTCTCCACGGCACCTGATCTAATCTCAGTTTTGGAGGTCAGTGTTTCTTCTGCTCGTCAGTCAGTTGTCTAAGTTCATACTGTAGATAATTTACTGGTTGTCTGTGTTTGTACTATAGATGATTTGGCGGTTTTCTTAGATTGTACTTTAGATGATTTACTGGTTATCTGAGGATTACTGTTAATAGAGTTCGTATGGAAGGCCCTGAATGGTTGTCTTGGTCTATCATATAGAGTTTGAGAATTGAATTGCAGACTTTTCAAAAAAATAATGGCGCAGTTAGTCGTGTCCAATAACTTGTTGCACACAGATACTTGATGATTGAACAATATAATTATTAATAATGTGAATGAAGCACCTAGGTAAAAATCATGTCTTTCACATGGTTAAAAGTAAATTACAAAGTGCATTTGTGCATAAACTGTTTTTGTCTTTTAAAAAAAGAATAAGTAGCATTCAGTACCTAAACGTATCAGTGTCGACGACTATTTAAACAATGAATAGGAGCTACAGCAATTATAAAAATGAAAACATCAGACCTTTGGTTTGAGTCGAAGTAAACCAATGCTACCCGACGGCTGTCTTTTGTGAACCTAAAGAAGCAGAAGTGGCCATTCCTGACCCGACATATTGTCAACCAATTGAAAAGTGTAAACATGGAGAACATAAAGACAAGTATTGACAGTGGAGAAGACATAATACCAAATTTTAAAAGCTACAATACCACAATTTAGCGTTTGTCACTATGCTACTTTGTAAAACTACTGAAGAACTTATAATTATGACAAACTTATTGATTAGGAATTCTTTTACCTAATTTTATGAAAGACAGTTAGCATCTACAATAGCATGTATAGCCTCATGACAGCTCAGTTATTTTTAGGTAAAGAAAGAGGAGCGTGCTGTAGTCAAACCTCACAAAACCCAAACAAACATTGTACATTTACTTAATAAATATGTTAGTCAAATATAACCAAACAGACACAAAAATAAAGATCTATGTCATTATATATTCAATAAGATCAATAAAAAGTTATTTGTTCAGTGACATTTTTTTTTGATATCATTTACAGCTGCTTCTTCAACAAAAATGGAACTCATAAGTTTACTTACCTCGTCATTGGTCATTTGAAAAATTATTTTGTTAAAACAGATTCTGATTGCACACATAAGTACTCTGAAGTTGACATCAAGAAGATGCTTGAGTTTCTGATTGACAATATCTATGTGGTTTTTGGAGACCAGGTATTCCAACAATCTATTGGAATTCCCATGGGTACAAATTGCGCTCCGTTATTAGCAGACTTATTTTTATATTCATATGAAGCAGAATTTATGCAAAATCTTTTACGTGAAAAGAAGAAAAACACTTGCTGTGGCCTTCAACTCGATATTTAGATATATCGACGACGTATTGTCTATTAATAATGATAATTTCCGTTCCTACGTCGACACGATATATCCTGGTGAGCTTGAAATAAAAGATACCACAGAGTCCGACACTTCTGGTTCATACTTGGATATTTTACTTGAAAAAGACACTAATGGTAATCTAACAACCAAGCTATATGATAAACGTGATGACTTTAACTTTTCTATCGTCAATTTCCCTTACTTATACAGCAATTTACCTTCATCACCTGCATACGGAGTATTTATATCTCAGTTGATTCGATACGCAAGAGCATGCTCTACGTATGAACAATTTCTTAAACGAAGTAGATTACTGACAAGCAAGTTGATGAAACAAGAATATCAGCGGTCTCGTTTGAAGTCATCATTTCGTAAATTCTATGGTCGATACAATGACCTTGTCAGCAAATACAATTTATCATTGAATGAAATACTGACTGACGTTTTTCATACCAATTGTTAGTCCATTATTTATACACTGAATTGACCACGGATTTTTTTCCGTTATATCCTGATTATGACAACGAGCACACAGCGGGTGTGACCGGTCAGCAGGGGATGCTCACTCCTCCATGGCACCTGATCCCACCTCTGATGTTTCGGGGGTCCGTGTTTGCTCTGCTCTTGTTTTGTGTATTTGTTTAATGGACGTTGAGATTGAATACTGTTCGTTATTTCCATATCCTTCTTGAATAAGATCATGTATTTAAGTGCGTATTTTATTGTTTTAGAAATTACAATAATTGTTTTGTCAACATTGATCTAGATATTTAAAGATTATTTTGAACTGTTGATGTATTGTCAACATCGATTTATATATTTATAGATTATGTTGAAATGTTGATGACTTGTAAATGATTGTAATCTTTATAGATTATGTTGATGTATTGTCATCGATGATTTTAATATTTGCAGATTATATTGAACTGCTCAGACTAAATCTAATGGAGAGTCGATGACAGTCTCCTCATTATACAACCTTTCAGATACACGAGTATTTCTTCGGTACAAACCCCCAACTTTGACCTTTTTCATTTACAGTAGTGAACAAACAACAACTCATCATGTCGAGGTGCAATATCTTCCCTGGATGCATAAATTCAGACTGGGTGTACTTGAAAACGGTGTAGTAATGTAATTGTTTTAACAAATCTCGTTGACAACACGTGATGGTAGTACATGTACCCTGAAGTCGCCTTCACTAAGCTTAAACCAGACCCAGACAACGAATATCCTGTATGCAATGTGACGAAATTATATTTTATATTTAATTATTGATTTCATTAGTATTGCTTGTTTTGTTATATTTACAAATATTTTTTTTTTCTTTTCTGAGATGAACCTATTGAAGGGATAATAGGTTCAATTATGTGTGAATGTTATTTAGGAGGCCAGAGGACAATAGTTTTCACCGTTTTACAAGAGCAAAATATTTTTCATTCACGAGATTTATAAAAAATCTTCTTTTGATGTGAATAAGGTTTTGAAAACAACAGATTGGCCTAAAACTGCATTTCCCTTTTGAATCCGATATTGCTGTGGAGTTGGGTAAACAAGGACAGGCGATATCGTAGCTTTTGACTTCAAATAGTGTTAACTAATTAAATAATTAGGTTATTCGATGTCAGCAGCGATCATTGATCTTTCACTATATACAGCTATTTCCTAAATACTGAGGATTCCTTATTTTTCGCGAGTACTTTTTATCGCGAACTGGGTCTTTTGCGTCAAATCGGAAGAATTATAATTCGCGAAGGGACGGTTGATCAACAGAATTTTCGTAGATTTAAGCACCATAAAAATATAAGCGAGTAATATTTTTTCGCGAGCGACGCTTCTCGCGAAATTACGCGGAAATTAATTCCTCTCGTATAATTAGGAATTTACAGTATTGCTGACCTTACATTTACGCAACCTTTATGTTAACACTATTGCGTCTAGCAGACAAGGCCCTCAACCATTACATGTTCTCTACACAAACGTAAGTAGACCGTGGCGAGTTTTCATTCTTACTTTAGTATTTAGAGACATTCTGCACAATTTATACAATGAATCATTTCACGTAAAAGGGTTTTGAAATATGACTTGTATCAGGAAGTTAGTCATCAGTTAGAAAGATATGTTGTTTTAGCAATATAATTTGTTGAAAACGATACACTGAACCGTATTAAGCTGATGCAAGGGGAAAATGTATCTATATTTGTTATCGTTGTTACATGTAATTGTATTTTAAGTGAATGATAAGTCCAGGTACACTTGAAGGGGGAAAAAAGATGAATACTATCTGTCATTAATAGAAGATGATGTACATTATAATCTAGTTTAAAGTGTGTACTCTCAGAGGCAAATAAAAATATAGATAAAGACAAAAGGTAAAGACAATATATATTTAATAAATATTAAAGAGTTGAAAAAAGATATTGTGTGATTTTTGTTTAAGTGTTTGAGTAACAGGAAAGGATAAATGATGTTTTACATACCATGTATTGTTTGTCAACAGTTCAAAATACTTGATGTAGAAATTAACGGATGTTCACACTTATACTTTATAAAACGAGGCGACGAACTTACATTAGGAGACACACTGAAACAGAGAGTTTATTGCTGTGTTGAATATTGCTTCATACTGCACTTTGGCTTGCAAACAATATCCATATAAATGATAATTTGATTTGTTCAACGCATGCGCAATATGAGCTTTATACAAGGAAGGACTCTGGGATCCAATATTGTGATGCCTACATATTTCTGAAGGGAGTACAGCTTAAGATTCTTATCAATCAGGGGAGTGGCGAGTTGGAGTGGTGAGTAGAACTTATTGTGCAATGTGTAGAGAATGTCCTGCAGTGTGTGTCTTTCGTGCCTTTCGTTCCACGAAATATAACATTATTTTAACATGTGATATTTTTGTTGAATAATTAAAAACTAGAGGTACTCTGAGCAATGAGCTCATTAAATGATACCCAGCCTCCCATATAATTATAATGGAAAAGTCCATGTTTTGTTGACGCCGGGAAACCCAAAATATGTGTCAGATCAAAAAGTAAAATAAAAGGTGCACGATGGCAATATGTAATAAAGATTCTGTGAAAGTTTCAATAAATTTCACTCAGTGGTATAAGAGGAATTGCGAATAAGAGATGGGTACCCCAAAGCGTAACAGACGGACGTACAGACGAACGGACAATACCGATTACTATATACCCTCCCACTTTTCAAGCGGGGGTATAATAAAGTATGTAGATGAAAATAATGAAAAAAAAAGATTAATTACAAGAAGTTTAACATGATAGGTAGCTGATGGTACCTATATAGGTTTTTTGGGTACTGCTGAAAAGAAACGGTAGATCCTTGTGTTACTTTGCAGTGGTGAGTGCGTTTGCCAAGAAGCGGTTAATACAGATGTCCCTTTTCCGAGGTTGTAGTTTGGCTATTTGATTCTGTGTAGGTTTATTGTGGTACTGGGTATACCATAAAATTTGATGTTGCTAGAAAAATTGGAAATAAATAATTTTCAAGTCAAAGACAGACAGACGGAGTTGACCTGGCCCACTCGATGACCTGCCATGACCTCGGCCGCTAGGCGGAATCGGTCAGATCAGGTCACCTCGTGGGCAAGGTCTCGGGTCCTTATTTCACCATGTTGACCTCAAACGGGGTTATTAATTGTATAATATTACTCTTCCATGAAACTTGATCCCGTCTTTGATTTTTGAAGCCTGTAACTGTTCTGTTATTATTTTGAAATGTTTAATGGATTTTTGAGCTAAAGTATTGTTCGTTATTTCCACATCTTTCATTTGTTTTAATTTTTGTTTACTGAATTGATAATTTCAAATTTTATCATAAAAATGCTAGAATTTTATTAATATACATGTAAAATATTCACATATGAAACAGATGTTTCATAATTTTTCTTCTTGTTCCTTTTCTCATAAGCTCATTGGTATATATAGACTAGCATATGAATGGTAGTATTAATTGTTAGTTGATGAAAAGTCGTCAATATATCGAAATATAAAGTTGATTGCCAAATCAATTGTTTTGCTCTTCACATAAAAAATTCAATACATCCCGTCTTCGATGAACACAAAAACATAGTATTCATGATTTTAACAGATTGTTAAAAAAGATTATCTTAAAAAAGTACAAAGATATTGTCACAGGAATATGGACTTGTTTGTAGAATAGTACAAAACGTGTTCTGATGTTTAATTATTCATTGGTGGATATAAAGAAAAAAACATAGAAAAACACGCTCACAACACTCATACAAAACAATACACGTAGACAAATACCACATATAAAGACATTTCAACGTTAACCCAAAATAAAGTAATAATTAAGATATCTAAAGACTGCAAATAGATAATTACATAAATTAAACAAGTAAATGAATTACAAGAAAAACGAATAAGTTAGATTACTACTACCTGATGACAAAAGCAGGTAACAACATTGTCTTCATTTGTAAGGCCCATTATATAAATTGTATTTTTAAAGAAATTTGAATTTTACAAGTGGTAATTCATATTCTACTCATACTTCCCTTCCTCAGGAAAAAATTCCTCAAAATCACCTATCAGTTTTGAATATGCCTAATATCCCGAACAAACAATATTATTTTGATCGGATATATATTGGATTCGGAAACTTCATAGGAATCCTTACAAAAAAGATACATTGGGAGTTCCAGTAAATGTTCAACTGTCACGAAGCCTTTTTCTTTACTTCCCACTAAGATATTGACACTAGTGAAGGAGAGACGTCAAGAGTTAAGTGCCAAAATACATTCAAGAAGTGGCGTGAATCAGATATGGATACTTAAAAATTCCAAGAACTTTTGGACAGTTCAAAAATCACAATATTTTACAAAAATCAACAGCTTTAAAACTTACGACTTTTTAACTTTATAAACAACCATTCCCCATGAAACAATAAATTCCAGGCTTTTTGATATCATCCCAGTGGGTTTTTTTTTAAATGGACGTCGTAAACCAAGATAAATGGTCATATGTCAATTGCAAAATTATTAAGTTAAAACACATTCTGATTGTACACACAAGCACTCTGAAGTTGATATTAAGAAGATGCTTGAGTTCCTGATTTACAATATCTATGTGGTTTTTGGTGACAAGGTCTTCAACAATCTATTGGGATTCCAATGGGTACCACTTGCGCTCTTTTATAAGTACAGACCTAATGTTGTATTCATATGAAGCAGAAAATATGCAAAATCTTATGCGTAAAAAGAAAAAAAAATTATAGTAGCCTTCAACTCAACATTTAGATATATTGACGACTCATTGTCAATTAACAATGGCAAATTCCATTCCTATGTGGATAGGATATATAGTAGGGAGCTTGAGACAAAAGATATCACCGAGTCTGACACTTCTGCTTCATACTTTTTATATTTGTAAATGACGTTAATGTTAATCTAACACCCAATCTTTATGATAAACGAAACAACCTTAAATTTTCTATCCTCAACTTCCCTTACTTATGCAGCAAAATACCTTCATCGCCTGTATATGGTGTTTATATATCTCAGTTGATTTGAAATGCAGGAATATGCTCTATGTATAACCAGTTTCTAAAATGAGGTAAATTATTGACATACAAGAATATCAGCAGTCTCGTTTAAAGATATAATTTCGTAAGTTCTATGGTCGATTCAAAAACCTTGTCAGCAAATACAATTAATCATTGAGTCAAATGCTGACGTTTTTCATATTAATTATTCGACCATTATTTATACATTGACGACTACAAATTTTATCCGTTCTTTCCCGATCATGACAATGAGCACACGGCTTGTGTGACCGGTTGGCAGGGTATGCTCACTCCTCCATGGTATCCTACCACTGATGTTTTTGAGGTCTGTGTTTGCTCTGCTCCTATTTTGTATTGTTTTATGGACTTTGATATACAATACTGTTCGTTATCTCCTTATCCTTCATTATTGAACATCAAGCATCTCAAGAATTTGAGCTACAAGAGGAAATATTCTGTTAACACTTAAGAAAAAGAAATCAAGGATATATAATGAAAAACTTAAGTTATTGAAATGCATCATAAAACGTTTTAAAAATTATTAAAAAAAATTATTCGTTTGGATATTAGTATGTAAAATTTCTCTGACGGTGTTCGAGTTTAAATTTTTTTGATTAAATTCGGATCAACCCTCTTAGGCTCATAAAAGTGCAAAGCCACACAGCATGTTAAGCTCAAAAACGAAATGGATTGGTAAATATCAGTCTGTTGCAAATTGACCACATATATTGTAACATGTGCTTAGGAAAATAAACAATAAATCATTTTTTGAGTTATTGCAACTTATTATAATAATTCTTTTAATTTTAGACATTTTAAGACAAAGACAGAGTCCTAACACTTCACAAATAAATTAAACGTATTGAAGGCATCCACATTATGTCTATATCCAAGTGTTACATATCAACACCAGAAACAACAAACACTGCTCGACTGGCGAGACTTATACTGGGTCCGTGTACTGATGTGTTACGTGACATTCTAAAGACTGAAGTAAAACCCTCTGATTTGTCCAGAAAGGTTAAAGAATTTACAGATAAACTTCTACATGGACAAAGAAATCCATTCAACAAAACACAATCAGAGATCATTTTCCCCAAACCAAGAAATCAATACAGTGGTGATTATTCAGACTTAGACATATCGTTATTGTATTTCCTTCTACGCAATATAAGTAAAATATCACAACATTCCAAAGGTTGGGGAGAAATTCCTAGTCCCGGGGACAGAAGCGTGTCTGCCAACATTGAAAGAATTCGCCTTCTAAGAAATCAGTATTACGGACATTTAGCTGATTTGTCCCTATCCGAGTCAGAATTTAGACAGGAATGGCGAAACATCCGGGACATTGTAGTGGAGCTAGAGCGACACCTAGGAACAACCACGGTGTACCAGGATGCAGTCAACACGATAAAAACCTGCTCCATGGACCCAGAACAAGAGAAAAAATACATAGATTTACTTGGAGACTTCATACAACTGTGGAGGATCTTTGGAGTAAGTAATTATAAACCTTTGCGTCTTTTACGGCTTAATGATTCTTGTATCATATTACTCAGAATATTTTAATGGATTAAAACAGGGCTGGGGACATATCAAAGATTTTAGACATAACTTATAATAATTCATAATAAATATATCAACAGATTGATCATTATCAGATGTTCAAATATGAAAATTATTTTAAAAATCTAACTATTGATTAATTTTATCTATTCCTGTTTTTAGGTAATATGATGATTATGCAAAGAGAATTGGTGCTTCATGGTAAACATCTCATATAAGTATAATGATGATCGTATAAACGGGATGATTAATACAGGAAATTCAGTTTGCCACAGTGTTAATTTTTAAACATTGAATAGTTTTATTGATACTACAAAGCAGATAGGTGATACACGATAAATAGGATTTCATGAAATGAAAAAAATGCGACAATTATGCTTAAGTTTTTAAAAAGATATAAAGCATTCCCATCTCTCAATACATTCTTTAATTAAACAAACTCACTGTCTTCAGTCCGTTATAAATTTTCGGATGAATTTTTTTTTTTAAATATAACTTCTATTACAGATTTATTTTTTTTTTTGTAGATCCAAGACTTGCAAGAAAGATCGGTACGATAATATTAAGATAAAATAGATATTAAATAAATAGCTTGATATTTCATATTTAGATATTCAAGGATGCCTACTGGTAACAAGAGACAACAAAATTTAGTATGTTAATAATGCATGTTTGTTTATGTTATGGAATAATTCCTGGTCTTAAAGGCTTAGATAAGATTCAGTACGACATTAGAACCATAATGGCATAATGAAAGAAATTAATATCTGTGTTCGTTTCATTAACATACACATTGAAAACTATGGAGGATTTATTTTCTTAATTTTTTTTTTATGAATTTGTTGATTTATATATCATTGATGATTTGTGTCAGTTCTGTGAAATTTATAATTAGATGATTGTAAAACCAGCAAGTGATCTTTTCTGACAACATTTTGTCCGGCGTCTTTTTGTCTGTCGTCTGTAAACTTTTCACAAATTTGTTAAAATGAAAGACCATGCCCCATTTCAGGGTGATTTAGTTTAGAATTTCTGAAAAAAATGCAATTTTCAAAATCTTCATCTCAAGAACCACTCGACCAGGAAAGATGAAACTTATTTGGAAACATCCTCAGGTAGTGTCAATCAAGTTTATTTAAATCATGATCCTTAGGGGTTGGGTGGGGCCACAATGGACGATCACAGGGATATAAGAAGGATATGGAAATAACGAACAGTATTCAATCTCAATGTCCATTAAACAAATATACAAAATAAGAGCAGAGCAAACACGGACCTCTGAAACATCAGAGGTGGGATCAGGTGCCATGGAGGAGTGAGCATCCCCTGCCGACCGGTCACACCCGCCGTGTGCTCGTTGTCATAATCAGGAAATAACGGAAAAAATCAGTGGTCAATTCAGTGTATAAATAATGGACTAACAATTGGTATGAAAAACGTCAGTCAGCATTTTATTCAATGATAAATTGTATTTGCTGACAAGGTCATTGTATCGACCATAGAATTTACGAAATGATGACTTTAAACGAGACTGTTGATATTCTTGTTTCATCAACTTGCTTGTCAATAATTTACCTCGTTTAAGAAATTGTTCTTACGTAGAGCATGCTCTTGCGTATCGAATCAACTGAGATATAAATACTCCGTATGCAGGTGATGAAGGTATATTGCTGCATAAGTAAAGGAAACATCTTTAAAAATCTTGAGAAGCATACTCAGGTAGTGTAGATTCATGATTGTTCAAATTATGACCCCCGCGGCTAGGGTTGGGCAACAATGACCGATCAAAGTTTTACATAGATATATAAATGAAAAAAAATCTTTAAAAACCCTTTTTTGAGAACAGCAAAGACATGATTGGTCATATTTAGATAGACGCATCAATGTTGTAGTGAAGATTCAAAATTGATCAAATCATGACTCCCGGGGGCAGGCTGGGACCACTATGGACGATCACAATTTTACATAGGAGTACTCCATATATGAAAAATCTTCTCAAGAACAACAAAAAAATTATTGGTCTTGTTTAGATGGAAGCATCCTCGGGTAGTTTGGATGCAGAATTGTTACAATCATGACGCACGCATCCTAACCCCCGGTTGGGTAAGACCACAATAAAATTTAAACTAATAGGGAGAAGCCGCAGTTCGTCAAACAAATATTTAAGCGTCCTTAGTTTGTATTCATTCAACCTTGATCATTTTGTTCAAATCATATCGGGACCACTTAAGCATTTACTGAATTCTTTTTGTCCTAGGCACAGTGCCAAGGTGAGTGATGTGGCCCATGTGTCTCTTGTATACAATATTAATCCTGTAGTCCAAAATGATTAATTATCTTTAAAGCTCAAACACCCTTGAGTTCAAGCAACGATACAATTATTCACGTTTCATTGAGCATATCACCGTTAATTGATAAGTAAACAAATTCTTAAATCTTAGAGACATTAAGTCCATGTTCCTTAAAGATAACTATCATTTCTTTTCAGAATCAACTAAGAAAATGATACAAAAACATTATGAAGCTATTAGTCATCTATTCGTAAAAACCCGTGCGTTTGACAGAGCGAAGGAACTGTTGGACAGTAAAGGGTATATCGTCATCAAGGGCAACCCTGGAACTGGAAAAACCACGATCGCCAAGATGTTGATGAAAGAATTGATGGATGATGGAAAATTTCCTCTAAAGCTTTACAAGTTAACAGACTTGTATGAAAACATATCACCGGGTGATGGTATAGTGGTATTTATTGACAATTTATTTGGTGAGTTTTCTTTGTCCAGCGATGACGTTCAAGAATGCAAAGCTAGATCAGATATGATGAAGGTCTTAATTGAAAGTGACATTGATAATAAATCTAACAGATTGATATTTGCTTTAAGAAATGATATATATCAGGAATGCATACAAAATGAGTGTGATGACGATTTTTTTATGTCGTCCTTGGTTGACCTATCAGGCAAAGAAAATGCACTGCTCAAGGAAGAGATCCTGCAGCTATCAGAAAAATATGGGATCTCTGAATACGTAGAAGACAAAGAACTTATTCATAAGGTATATGAAATGCCACTAGCTATAGGATTTCCACAATGTTGTAAATTAGCAAAAAGCAATGAAGACTTTAAACGAAACGTAATTGCATTTTTACCAAATGCAATGACGTTTATGAGAGACTACTTCAAAACATTATTGAAAAAACGAACTGTAAAATCTGCTGTTTTAGTGTATCTTCTTCTGAATGGAGGAAAAGTAGAAGTCGAATTGATTGAAAATCCTCGACTGAATTTAGAGATGAAGCGCTACTCTTTAGAATTTGTAGGTCTACAAAGCTCGTATGTAAACGATTTCAAGGACAGTATGTTTTGTTTTGAGGGGTTTTTAATAACTCATGACACGATAGAAAATACATACAAATTTTCCCATAGTTCAATACAGGAATCCCTTTTCAGTGTCTTGTTTTATTTTGATTCTGAAAAAATGATCCAAATGTGTTATCCGTCCCTACTTCTTACATTAACGACATGTAAAAACACCAAAAGTACACAAGTCTACATAGAACAAAGATTGTTTAAATATGTTGCCCACCGCATTGCAATTATAATTGGAGAAAGGTCTGTAATTGGATTTTCCTCCATATCATCACTGGAATTATGGAATGATTCACACTTCCATGAGCACGTATTACAATCTGAAGAATGCACTTCGAAGTTTAAAACATATCTTGATACCAACGGTGATTCAATGGTTGTGCATTTTTCGAAGGTGGGAAATAAGCGGTGGGTTGAATATTTACTTCCGAATTCAGAAAAAAGACAAAGATACAGATCAATTAACGCTGCTTGCTCAAAAAATCAACCCGATATTGTTAATCTCATTTTGTCTTCAGGTGTGGAATGTGATCTTCAAACGTGTTTTTACGCTGTACAAAGTGGCAATATAGAGTTATTGCTCCGAGTTTGTGAGCTTGTTGATGTTCGTCAAATTTCATCTTCCTTGCATCCTGTCTGGCCTAATATTAGACATAGCTCACTTCAGGAAATCTGTTTTATGCAACAGACACAATTACTTGAACAAGTTCTGGAAAAATATCCATTTCTTGTAGATAATAAAAATGATCAAGGCGCCAATGCATTACAGTCCGCGGCGAGTTCTGGAGACAAACATGCATTCAATCTTTTATTAAAGCTTGGCTGTGATCCTTATGAAAAAGATCGAGACAATGGTCACACTGTTCTTACTTGTGCTTGTCAGGATGGTAGGCTTAACATGGTCAAATATCTCATTGATACATACCCTGCATTACTCCAGGATCACACAGATGTTCGAGGAAAAAGTCTTTTGCATTGGGCAGCTTTTAGTGG
This sequence comes from Saccostrea glomerata, assembly GCA_003671525.1. Classification (NCBI taxonomy): domain Eukaryota; kingdom Metazoa; phylum Mollusca; class Bivalvia; order Ostreida; family Ostreidae; genus Saccostrea; species Saccostrea glomerata. The sequence continues at coordinate 70,274 of PRKT01000243.1, forward strand.
GAATATAGATATGTTTGAATATATGCTAAACCTCTTTGAGAATAAAAATATATTACATGTACCAAGTGACAATATACCAAAAGCAGATAAAACAGATAATTCAGGTCATTCTATCCTGCACGCTGCATGTAAAAATGGTCATTATTATATGAGTGAATACCTGTTAAACAGATACCCACAATTATTGAATGTCTGTGACAATAATGGTAACAATGTTCTCCATTACACAGCTGAAGGAGGCAACGTAGATCTTTTTAAGTTTCTTTCAAGTAAAGGATTAAATGTCAATGATACAACAGATACCGGGAAGACTGTGTTACACATGAGTTGTGCTTGGGGTAGAGAGGAAATGTGTAGGTATCTTGTAAATATGTATCCATGTTTAATATCTGTTAGAGATAATGATGGATGCACAGTGTTACATTCAGCTTGCCGTGGAGGTAGTGTAGAAGTTGTGTATTTTCTTATAGAAAAGGGAATGGACATAAATTCCTTGACAAATGATTTTAAAACTATCTTGCATATAGCATGTCTCAATGGGAAGCTTGAAGTTTGTGTGTACTTAGCTGAGAATCATCCCCATCTTTTAAACGTGAAAGACAAGTCTGGTAATACAGTGTTGCATGCTGCAGCCTGGGGAGGCAATGTTCAAATAGTAAAACTACTGATTGAGAAAAAGATGGACATCAATGCCCTACGGGAAGATGGTGAAACAATTTTACATCTGTGCTGTCGTTCTGGTAAATTAGAGGTGTGTAAGTATTTGATCAATCATTTTCCAGATTTATTGAAGATAAAGAACACTATGGGGTGGACAGTGTTTCATTCAGCTTGCTATGGTGGAAATGTAGAAATTGTGATTTTTCTGATAGAAAAAGGAATGAATATTAATACCTTGTCAAAAAATGGTCAAACTATCTTGCATATAGCTTGTCTTAATGGGAAGTTTGAAGTTTGTGTTTACTTAGTTGAGAATTATCCCCATCTATTAGATGTCAAAGACAAATCTAATAACTCAGTGTTGCATGATGCAGCCTTTGGAGGCAGTGTTGAGATAGTGAAACTACTGATTGAGAAAAAGATGGACATCAATGCCCTACAGGGAGACGGTGAAACAATTTTAGATCTCTGCTGTCGTTCTGGTAAAATGGAGGTGTGTGAGTATTTGGTCAATCATTTACTGGAGATAAGGGACAATAGGGGATGGACAGTGTTACATTCAGCTTGCTGTGGTGGAGGGAGTGTGGAAATTGTGATTTTTCTGATAGAAAATGGATTGGACTTTAATGCCGTGTCAAATGATGGTAAAAGTATTCTGCATATAGCTTGTCTCAGTGGGAAATTTGAAATTTGTGATTTCTTAGTTGAGATATTTCCTCATTTATTAGATTTAGGGGACAGTTGTGGTAAGTCAGTGTTGCATGATGCAGCCATGGGAGGCAATGTTAAAATAGTCAAACTATTGATTGAGAAAAATATGGACATCAATAGCCTACTGGACGATTGTGAATCAATTTTACATCAATGCCGTCGTTCTGGTAAAATTGAGATGTGTGAATATTTGGTCGATCATTTTTCAGATTTATTGCTGATAAGGGATTATGGTTGGACAGAATAGCAATCAGCTTGCAAAATAATGAATATAAGACTTTTTTTTCAATTTGCCAGGGGGCAAACTTCAGTTCCTGGTGAAATGGTGTTGAAATTGTAAATTGCTTGTCTGAATGATATACATGATGTTTGTTGATATTATTAAAAAGAACACTCACATTTTATAGACATCAAGGATGATCAAGGTAAATAATTCTAATATATTATATAAATTACGTCTTGGTATGAAGACAGTTATGGTTCATTTGTTCAGAAAACTGAATTTTCATCTATTGCTAATGTTTATGAAGGAAATACCGAGAGACATTCTTCAAGATCGCGTTTCCTAAAAAATAAATAGATAAAAAAGGTTTAGGAATGTTTCAGTCACATTGAATATGGGTCGTTTTCTCTCCTCATGCATTCTGTTAACAAAAAAAAAAAACATATTGTGTATATTGTAGATATCAATAATTTATTAATCAAATGTTGAGAATCTTTCGTAGAGATCTTATTTGGAAAACATGGTAAACATGTAAGTTGTTTCTCTACTCTCCCCATGCATGTATAAGAAAAAAAAATTCATTTCTAAGAGACGAAGAAAGCGAAAAGTGATCAACTTTTTCAATGCAATATACAAAACACATCAGGATTAAGAACATGGACCCCTAAAATCACAAGCTTAATTAGATGCATAATTGATGATAGAAGCAAGATAATCCTGGATCGTGGTTATTTTTCATGTCACTTTTTCATGTTGTTTTACTTTTACGGTCTTTGTATATTATTTTTATCTTTCCATAGTTTATGTACATTTTTTAACTGTTAAGATGAATTTTAATAAATTACATAAATCGGTTTACTTCTTTTCTAAAATTAAATAGATTATGCAAATATACTTGCATTTATCACTATGTTCAATCTTTGAGTGAGTTTCATGATGCTTTAATTTTTTTCTTGTAAATAAGATGATTAAAATGCACATACTGGAAATTCATAGTTTGCTTTTACAAATATTGTGGAATCCGTTAACATCTAAAGTAATTGTTATATATTCAGATTGAAAGTGGAATGTGTGTTGTCCCTTCATGCATTTTTTATTATGATTTGATATGAAATTTACACTAGAATGACTTTTTTTTTTAAATTTCATTCTTTTCATTGTTTTGATTTCCTTGTTTTTTTCATGGTTTATTTCCTTTTTATAATGGAACAATTGTAACATATTTCTCTCAACAGAGATTTGATTTTTGATATAAACTCTGTACATGTATTATAAACTAGTACTGAAATGAAATATAACAGTGGGACGGAAAACTTCGGAATGGACATTTTTCCGAACTTGCGCACCCTTTTCCTTTAAAGCTATCATCTTAGGGTTTTTTTTAAATGGTTGGGTTTTTATAATTAAATTGATTTATGAAAAAAAAAATTCAACATTTTCTGCTAGTTTTTGAGATATTTGAGTTCAAAAACAAAAATCCCATGGGGAAACATGAACTTAAAAATACCCCATCAAAAACCCCACAAAAACCCCATGGGGTTTATTTTTCACCCCATGGGGGAAATAACCCCACGAAAATCAATGTAGGTTTTTTAAACCCATATGTTGCTTATATTGTCATATGGGGTTTTTTCTCCCACGTTTCTTTATCATGGGGTTTTAAATCCCATGTATTGATATATTTAC
>PRKT01000243.1:74419-104765 GCA_003671525.1 Saccostrea glomerata
TTGACATATTGATAAATTTCCAAATACTTGGATGTAAGCAGAGACATAATAACTGTTATTTATGTCTCTGATGTAAGGCTTCATAATGTTCGAATGACATTGAAATGTAATACAAATACTGTACAACTGATTTATGTATATACGTTAAACCTATGAACTGTATGGTTCTTGGTAATAAACAATACAATGGCTTGCTCATTCAAAATCATTTGCAACTTATTTTCATAAATAAAAATTCATACATGTGATGTATTACTCAACTTCTTCATATATTTCTTATTAAACAGATTAAAATGTACTGTATCTTCATGGAATACTTTTCTAACATTTCTTTTAATTTTACCAAATTAATTTGTGAATGCCTACATATAACATATGACCTTTTCTATTAAAATGTTCTTACTGGTGCAGATTATAACAATTAACTTAAAACAGAGTTGAGACTTAAAATTATAAATTGTAAGAGGACTTTAATTTACATAGGGAGAATCCATCATCATGTTATACTCAGTCATTCGTACTAGTGTGTTCTCTTAACTAGCCATAACTTTCTTATTTTTCAATGAAATTTGGCAAGTATGGATTTATTTTTCTTGTAAAAGTATGGTCTTTCTTAATCCTAAGTGATTAAATTGTAAAACTAAAAGAGAACATAAATTTATATAGGGAGAATCCATCATCATGTAATACACAGTCAGTCGTACTAGTGTGTTCTCTTAACTGGCCATAACTTTTTCATATTTCAATGAAATTTGGCAAGTATTGGTTTTATTTTTCTTGCAATGGCATAAACTTTCTAAATCTTACATGATAAGTTGTAAAAGAACTGAAATTTACATGGGGAGAATCCATCATCATGTCATATTCAGTCAATCGTACAGGTGTGTTCTCTTAACTGGCCATAACTTTTTCATATTTCAATGAAATTTGGCAAGTATGGTTTTATTTTTCTTGTAAAAGTATGGTCTTTCTTAATCTAAAATGATAAATTATAAATTTCTTGTATTTAGTAATTCTAACTTTATCAAAGTATTTGTTTATATATATATTTTTGAAACATTTAAGGAAATGAGAGACTGTTTTCTACTCAAGGCTATAAGTTTTAAAAATTTAAATAAATTATTGAAAAACGGAGGAGCTTTATAGCTGCCTTATAGACATAATTAATATTCAAAAATAAATATTAGATTTTATATAGTCAGTCCGTACCTGTATGCGTATTGAATGAATTTATTAGAGTCCTTGATCATGCTGACCAGTGAAACCTTGAGGGCTATAGGTCTTTTCTTTCATTTTATTTCATGTAAATTTGCTTGGTGTGGTATTTTTATTCCATAACACCTTCCAAACGCTACCAGTTCGTCTTCTTTCATCTCTTTTTTTATGATTTAAATTTATTAATTCCTTTGAAAAAGCTATAAAAGTGTTATATTGCATGAAAGAAGACGAACTGGTTCTTTTAATCACTTTAAAGAAAGCATTTTTCTGGTTTAGGATTGAGAAGCTACTGCATTTACAGATTATTTAGAATGGAATACAATGGGATTTATTCCCAAATCAGGGCCAGTGGGCATAAACATCTATAAGTATAATATACTTAACTTTTGTCAGTGTAGCTGAAAAACAAATTCCGGATAAATATAACAGTTTAGTCTTTGAATTTTACGCTATTTGTCAGAGTCACCCATATGTTTCTTAGAGTACGACTTATACATAGGGAAAGAAAAAGATGTGGGTGACAATGGTGCCAAAATGAGGAATTAGAAGTATCACAAGTCATGATTTGATTTGGTCTCTTTCAATCAATTTCAAAAACATTCTTTGAAAAGTAGAGAAGTTTTTGTCTTTGTTTGAATCAAGTCCATTATGCTACAAACAGCAGAGCTCAAACTAAACTCCATGTAAGTAGAACAACTATCATTACTATGTGATTCACGATCAACAGTGTTCAATAACAGGTCACAGGACTGAGGAGTCGGCAGTTTTATCAGTAAAATAGTGAAAACAATAACCTGTGAGCTACGCTAGCGTAAACAAAGTCACGTTATTTTTTACATTGTTTTTCTGATGAAATTGCCGGTCCACTCCAATGTCTTTTTTTTATATTCATTTCTCTCGCCCACATGGAATATTAGATTAACTTTCAAACTTTTAATCCGTATTTGTTGACTTTTTCACTTACGGGTCAGTCAAAAAAATATAATTTAATTCCCTTCTTATCATGCTTATGCCATGTCTAATTTACATATGCAGTGATAAATGTACAGTACTTGGCCATAAGTGAGTCATAATTTTATTTTTCCACTATATATTTCATTAGGAAACACATTTTTCTAAAATATTCTTGCAGTGTCATTTATTGTCTCTTTTTAATATCTAAAACACCATAAAATGCAGAATTTGTTGTAGTTTCTTCACATTATTTCAAAATAGTTTTATCTTTATGCATTACTGTGAAATCACAGGTCAAGTGCAAAACAAAAATTTTAAGAAATCAATTTGTTAAGAAATCATAGTAATTTGAGGTTAGAAAATTTTGTCATGACAATATTTTATGATTTATTCTCAATAGTTTAAGAATCATTTTGTTTATCATTTAAGATAAGAAAATTTGAATAATTCTGCATGTTTCAGTGAAAAAATCATGAAAATTGAGCTAAAATTGACTTCACAACAAGTTTTTATGAAAATAGGTTTTTCAATGAAATATATAGTGTAAAAATAAAATTATGACTCACTTATGGCCAGGTACTGTATATCAATGAATTTGAAAAAAAATTAATTAATTAAATTGTTACAAAGTTGATAAAAATGTACATGTATTGTACTTAATTTATGTTGCAACTCCAAACAATATTTATTTTATAATTCTCACTTGATAATTACAAGCATTAAGAGAAATAATATGGGTTTTTTTTACCCCACATAAAAAATTATGGGATAATAAACCCCACATTTTACTTTTAGTGAGACATGGGTTAAAAAACCCCACGAAAAATAATATGGGTTATTTAACCCCATGGGGTGAAAAATAAACCCCATGGGGTTTTGTGGGGTTTTTTGTGGGGTAATTTTAAGTTCATGTTTCCCCATGGGATTTTTGTTTTTGAACTCAAATATCTCAAAAACTAGCAGAAAATGTTGAATTTTTTTTTCATAAATCAATTTGATTATTAAAACCCCACCATTTAAAAAAAACCCTAAGATGATAGCTTTAAAGGAAAAGGGTGCGCAAGTTCGGAAAAATGTCCATTCCGAAGTTGTCCGTCCCACTGTTATATATATATTATTATGAAAAGGCAATTTTTTTTTGTTACAAAAGAAAACATCATGCATATTAAATACATAATAAATAAATTATTATGAAAAGGCTTTGATTTTTTTGTAACAAATTAAAACATCAAGCATGTCTATCTTTCTTGTCATGCATTGATTTAGATATTGTTTTACAGGCATGCAAAAGAAAAAAGAAATCAGATTTTTTAAGTATAGATCCAGACAGTGGATTCATTTTGGTAAATTTAATGTCAGTACTATTCAACTCTGCTCAGTCGCTATTTTTTTACGATTTTCCTCCCGATTCTGGATCTGGGTCTTTCATTGATTAAAGGAATAACTGTCTTATTTTTCAATTCCATGACGTGATCAATCAATTGGCTTGCGTGATAATTTAAATAAACGCAGAAGGCCTTAATGCATAAAATTCTCACACAAGCTAATCGATTGATCATCGTTATGAAACTGAAAAAAAATCTGACAGTTATTCCTTAAATTTACATGCTCTAATTCCGCCAATCCACGTGATTTCAGACCTACTTCTATCTAGCTGTTTGTCCCGCCTTGCACAGGGTGTTTTTTGGAACCGCGCCAATACATTGATGGGTGAAATAAAGTATATTTACAATTTGTAATTTTATCTTGGACAAAAACATTGGGAGATGTAAATATTTTACAGCAACACCTATCTCATCAAAAATAAAACTGTCGTTAAGATTTTGGAAATTGAAAAGCTAAACTCATATGGTTTGTCACAATTTGTTTTGTTGACCTTTATCCGCTGCCAGAATGTTTTCGTTTAAATTCTAAACATTCGGTAAGATGCCATAAGGTAATATATTTGAAAAAGCTTACTCAGGGCCCAATTCCATGGAAGTAGCTTTTTTCAGATGTCAGTGTATACAAATTGTAAAAGATAACAAACAATGAAAGTTGAGAATTATTACATATATTATGAATAAAATTAGTTCATTTGAACTTTCAAATAAAGGAATACGAAATTTCATTCTATAAGCTATAGTATGAATTCAAAGTATAGGAAGTACATTACGTGAAGGCATTCTGATGTCTTGACAGGAAGTAAAGTAGTAATCCTGATCATCGATATTCAATTGTTGAGCATTGTTTATATTTTTCGATACTCAAAATAATTGATATATTTTACGCTATCAGAAATAATACAGAATGCATTTTAAATTCAAAATACATTTACGTATATTTAACTTGTTAATAAGTTTTGCAAGTTGCTTTTTCCTCTGACAGATTTAAGCACATTACTGTCTTTATCCGAATATTGTTGTTTCCAGTCGATAACATTTTACTTAAGATTAGTTAAAGATTACTTATAGGTTACCTTTTAGGCAGTTGTATGTCAGAAGATTATTTGTAGGCGTATATAAATCAGAAGACCTCGTCAAGTCGATTGTATGTCAGAGGATTACTTATAAGCCAGTGTATTTCAGATTTCCAGCCTACCCACTTATATATATTTTTCATGCATCAGTAGAGAAAGCAAACAGACATTATTTTACATATAACTCTTAGTAAACCTTTGCATTCATTACAAGTTATCTTCACATTTTGGATCTGCACACATTTTAGTTATCATTAACAGACTGTAGAATCAAATATTTTCAAGTGGTTAAATTCAGGTGTTTTTAGGATTTTTTTTTTTTTTTTTGGTTTGTGGAGATAAGATTTTTTTGGATAAAAAACTAATGAATACTTATTAGTGAAAAAAATGATACATTTTGTGGTGGACATGAATTTGTGGGTCTCCTCATAGCAACAAAAAGTATCCCCCACGAAAAATTGTCATTTCACAGAATATACCGCCAACAAATGTGAGTTCTTTTTAGTATAGACACCTCCTATACACGTGATAACTTTTAACATAAGCATCAAAGAAACATGAGATTACCCTTAACATAAACACCGTCTACACACGTGATAACCTTTAACATAAACACCGTCTACACACGTGATTACCTCTAACATAAACACCGTCTACACACGTGATTACCTCTAACATAGACACCGTCTACACAGGTGATAACCTCTAACATGAACACCGTCTACACACATGATTACCTCTAACATAAACACCGCCTACACACGTGATTACCTTTAACATAAACTCCGTCTACACACGTGATTACCTCTAACATAAACACCGTCTACACACGTGATTACCTCTAACATAAGCACCACCTACACATATGATCACCTTTAACATATACTGTAGAAGCACAAATTTTCGTGGGGATAAAATTTCGTTGTTTTGTCATCTAGAATAGTTTCGTGGGGATTTAATTTCGTTGTTTTGAAAGTACCCCTATTCAATATATAGTCATATAAAATTTCGTGGGGGATTTAATTTCGTTGATAATTGTTAACAACGAAATTAACGAAATTTAATCCCCCACGAATATTTGTGCTTTTACAGTACATCGCCTACACACATGATTACCTTTAACATAAGCACAGTCTACACACGTGGTTACCTTTTACATAAGCACCGCCTACACATGCAATTACCTCTAATATAAACACCGCCTACACACGTGATTACCTCTAACATGAACACTGCCAAAACACGGGATTACCTTTAACATAAAAACCACGTACACATGTGATTAACTTTAACTTAACACCGTCTACATATGTAATTACCTCTAATATAAACACCGTCTACACACATGATTACCTTTAATATAAACACCATCTTCACACGTGATTAAGTTTAACATAAACACCGCCTACACACGTAATTACCTTTAACATAAACACCGCTTACACACGTGATTACCTTTAACATAAACACCGTCTACACACGTGATTACCTCTAACATAAATACCGTCTACACTCGTGATTACCTTTTAAACAAACACCGTCTACACACATGATTACCTCTAACATAAACACCGCCTACACACGTGATTACTTTTAACATAAACACCGTCTACACACGTGATTACCTCTAACATAAACACGACCTACACACGTGATTACCTCTAACATAAACACCGTCTACACACGTGATTACCTCTAACATAAACACCACCTACACACGTGATTACCTTTAACATAAACACTGTCTACGCACATGATTACCTTTAACATAAACACCGCCTACACACGTGATTACCTTTAATTTAAACACGGTCTACACACGTGATTACCTCTAACATAAACACCGTCTACACACGTGATAACCTTTAACATAAACACCGTCTACATACGTGATTACCTTTAACATAAACACCGTCTACACACGTGATTACCTCTAACATAAACACCACCTACACACGTGATTACTTTTAACATAAACAGCGCCTACACACGTGATTACCTTTAATTTAAACACCGTCTACACACGTGATTACCTCTAGCATAAACACCGCCTACAATGGGGGTCGTCATACTTGATACAAGATGGATGACAGTCATGCCTCATTGGAGGGCAGTAAGCTACAATGTAAAACAAAATAAACCAAAAAAGGAGAGAGGACAGAACGCTGTTATGTAAAGCAAAAAAAAAATCAAAAATATGCATTCAATGTAATAAAATCTTTGTTTATCATTTATGATGTAGACATAGTTAGGTTTTTATTAAATGTAAAGAAAAGAAATCAAAGACATGGATTCAGTGTAATATATTCTTTAATTATAAATGTAGACACAAGGTCCATTTATGGTATGTTTATATTTGATTTCATTCGGTCGGTCAAAACCTTCTTGATCTTACCACTCCCGCTGCCACTCATTCCAATCACGCGCCCGTTGCAGTAAATAGTTGATCCGCCACTGATTCCGTAAGGAGTCCCATCACCGCCTCCCCTGGATCTACCGCCTCCAACAGAGCTTAACTCTGTTCCGCCACTGATGTAACCTGATCCACCCGTCAGTACATTCATGATAACACTACCGGGGCTACCACTAGAAGAGCCTGAAAATGAATAAATAACACTACATCATTATATGAATAGATTTGAGACATCCCGTGTATAAAATAACCGTCCATGATAAGATCCACAAAAGCAATATCATTTAATCAGTCTCACCAGAAAAAAAAAGACTTGTATCCTATTCTAAGAGCTTTAAAAACAGATATGAATTCTCTTGATAAAATCATATTAAAGGGATTTTAAAGTCAGCAATCTAAAAAAACATACTTTTTGTCTTCTTGTAGGAAAATGTCACATCTGTTGCTATAATACTTATCTCAATAAATAGAAATAGATTATCAAGAACATACAACGAGATGATGGCTTTGATATGAATAAAAAGATAAAATAGCATTATGTAACTTCAGTCACAAAATTAGGAAAAAAATGCAATTTTTAAGATAATTGACTTTGTCCTAACCTGGTATGAATGACCTGACCTATAAATTTTACTGTTATGACTCTTCCGTGTCTGACCTCACATGATACGTAGTGACCTGAAGTGCACGGCAACTTTGTGTTTATCCTTACCTGATCCACACGTGTGACTGTTGTGACATTTCTGTGTTTGAGTGACAACCATAGTTTGTTTCTGTGGGCGTGGCCTGTCTACATATATCGGTATTCCGTTCTCCGTCCTGTCCGGTTTATGTACATATATTGTTTGTTTTTGTGGGTGTGGCCTATCTACGTAGATGGGTATTCCGTTCTCCGTCGAGTCCGGCTTTTGTACATACACTTTCTGAGGTGTAGGTTTCTGATTGAAGTAGGTATGAGGTTTTTCACATCCGTTACACTCTGTTTGCGTTCCTGGAAAAGAAATCAAAAGCTCATTTTTATTGCGAGTATTTATGACTAAATTAGTAGTAACATAAAACAATTAAGATGCCCAGGGGCCACATCGCTCACCTGAACAATTTGCTAGGAAAAAGCACATATAAGATCAGAACTGAAAGTTTACTGAGTTGTGGGGGGGGGGGCTTGATTTTTAACCTCCCAGGGTTTCATGGTTTGAACAAACATGATTTGGACAAACCTGAATCTACACTACCTGAGGATGATTCTACATGAGTTTCATCTTTCCTGGTTCAGTGGTTCTCAGAAGAAGATTTTTATAGGTTTTTGCTATATTTTCCTATGTAAAATTTTGATTGGCCATTCTGTCCCCACCCTAGCCCCGGGGGTCATGATTTAAACAAACTTGAATCTACATTGACTGGGGATGATTCCACCTGAGTTTCATCTTTTCTGGCCAAGTGGTTCTTGAGATGATGATTTTTCCTTTATATTCCTATATAAAAAAATTGATTGACCATTCCGGCCCCACCCTATCCCCGGGGTCATAATTTGAACAAACTTGAATCTACATTACCTGAGGATGAATCCAAATGAGTTTCATCTTTCCTGGCCCAGTGGTTCTTGAGAAGAAGATTTTTAAAGAATTTTCCTATATATTCCTATGTAAAAATTTGATCGGCCAATTTGGCCCCACCCTACCCCCGGGAGTCATAAATTGAAGAAATGTGAATCTATACTACCTGAGGATGAATTCACACGAGTTTCGTTTTTCCTGGCCCTGTGATTCTTGAGAAGAAGATTTTTCAAAAATGCCGTTATTTTTTCTCTAATTCATAAATATCTTCCCTTGGAAAAAGGCGTGGCCCTTCATTTGAACAAACTTGAATCCCCTTCACCCATGGATACTTTGTAGCAAGTTTGGTTGAAATTGGCCCAGTGGTTCTTGAGAAGAAGATGAAAATGTGAAAAGTTTGCAACGACGACAACGACAACAACGACGACAACAGACAAGGGACAAATTTTGATCAGAAAAGCTCACCTGAGCCTTTGGCTCAGGTGAGTTAAAAAGTCCCAGCTTTTTGAAGTGATGTATTACGTACCTGTGACATACACAGTCTGCTGCTGTGGGCGTGGTCTTACGTAAGACACCATCTGAGGCTTAATGGGCTCACAGTCATGACATTCGTTCGTACTTGTGACGTAAACAGTTTGTTTTTGTGGCCTAGGTTTTACGTAGGATACCATTTGTGGCGTGACGTCAATACATTGGTCTAGAATAAATACAAACTTTAAAAAAAGCTTAATGGTCTGGAAAATTTGAAAAGCTAAAAAAATATATATATTAGATTTCATTTTATTCAGGTAAAAATATCACAGAATGTCATGATTCACATTAAAAACATTACAGCATACTATTAGAAAAAAACACACATTATCTCAGCACTATGATTTTTAGAGAAGTTCTAATTAAACAAATACATGTAATTATTATAAGATAAATTGCATGATAGATACTACCTAAAGGTAGCCCATAAAAGCCTTTTTGAAAAAGCTTATTTCCAATGGGGTCCTTTATTTAGCCATTTATAAGGCTTGTAAGCGACTAACCGGTTGCTTGAGTGTATACCTAGGCGACTAACCGGTTGTCTGAGTTTATACTATAGGCGATTAACCGATTGCCCGACTTCGTACAAAATAACTTAACGATTGCCTTTGATTGTACTATAGACAACTTACCGGTTGTTTGTGTTTTACTATAGACTACTTACTGGTATTATGTGTTTATAATATAGACGACTTTCCGGTTTCCTGACTTAGTAACCTAAGCGACTTTCCTATTGCCTGAGTTTGTATTGTAGATTACCTACCTGTTGTTTGTGTTTATACGTAGGTGACATACCGGTTGTCTGTGTTTGCACGTATCCCACCAAACATTCATAGGTATGACAACAGTCCAATCCACACTGATAACCAACGCCACATTACGCAGGACAACTTAATGAGGTTGTACAGTTTACTTTGTGTTTTATAACAACCTCATGTGTGGCGTAACCTGTAATTCTAAAGGTTGGGGTTTTTTCACAAATGCATTTTAAGCTATGTTTACCGTATACGTATTTTATATGGAGTGTTCAATATGTTTCAGAAATATATTTTACAATTTGTTATAAACCCCTAGTGAATTTCTGTGTATATTAAACAGACATAAATCAATGTAGTTTTATATTTTCAAGTAAGTTTTCTGTTGAAATCAATTGTCCCTTTTCCTATCTTATCAGAACCTTACAATAAGGAACTTAGAATAATCCATTGCTATTGCAGTATATATTTCATATGAAGTAAAGAAAAAAGTTAGAAGTAGTTTCCTAAACATTTGTCCTAATCAGCATATTCTATCCATAATTTATCATTAATTTTCTGTTTATAGGCTCTATAATTACCTGAAGGTAGAGCGCAGTCACACGTGGGACACCCGTCTATTGCATATTTATATCCCACATTGCAGCCATAGTTACAGGTCAGGCTAGGACAGGTCAAGGTCACCACCTGGTGAACTACAAGTAAACCCAATATTAATTATTACTTGGTAGGTTATCTCCTCACGCAAGGAAAAGAAAGTATATTGGGTTTATGGTGAATTGTGTAATAAGGATACTTCTTCATTGACCTGAACTATTGCAGAATTTCTTGAGTGTTTTATACATTAACAGAGGGGCAGATCCCACTGTTACTGAAACATAAACTGCAGAGATGAGGTAGACAAAAGATACAAACCTTAAGGGAAAAATATAATACCTGAAAATTTTCAATACTGAACAGTTTGATGTAGAGAGAAGTTGATAACATTTTTCTATATTTTGACTTTATGTGAGTTAATTGTAGATATATTTTAAATGAACCTCTTAAATTTCTTTTAGTGTGCATTCAAAAACACAATGAAATCAATCACCTTTCTAAATAAGATCACATGAAGTGAAACTTCTTTGTTCTCCTGGAAGACCATTCAATATCACAGTTTTAATTGGGATATTAAAATTGTTACATCTACATCTACATAAATTGGTATGTGAGGGAAAGTCTTGTCACAAGAAATACACCTATAAAAAATGAAATAAATGACGCTTCACATATCCGGGCAAATTGATTAGGAACCGGAGCGTCCAGATAAATGAGGGTCTTTTTTTTTTAAATGAGGTATTTTTTGTCTTCTGAACACACGACAGTATCACTTGTCTGGAGAATGTATAAACTGTTTATAAAAAAATACGAAAACTAGACATCGCTTCCAAGTTAATGGCCTTCTTTATAATTGCAATCAATATTTTATTAGAGAATAAAAAACATTTTTCATTGTACAATATGTGACTTGATCAGTCTCTCACTGTGTACAAAGTGCTTTAACAATTTATGATTTAACAAACGACAAAACTGAATGTAATAGTAATTGTCTATGTAGTATACAGTGGACCCTCATTTATCTGGACGCTACGGTTCCTAATCAATTTGTCCGGATATGTGAAGCGTCCGGATATCTGAATTACCAGTTAACCAGGACAAAATAACATTGAAAAATTCCATTCCGATGAAAAATCGTCCGGATACTGAAGCATCCGGATATCTGGCGTCCGGATATCTGAAGGTCAACTGTACAATTATCTAGTGTTTGAAATAGCAAATTTCATTTTGTGGTATATTGAAGACCTTATAATATACCTGACATTATAGTAAACATTTCTCGTACAAATGTCCATCTGTCTGTTAACTTTTCATATCTTCTTCTTCTTCATAAGAACCACTTAACACATTTTAACCAATATTTTTTTAGGGAATTCAATTTTGTTCAAATGAAGAACCACTACAGATGGAGAAAATGAAAACTGGTGAAAAATTAAAGGCTGTTTTAGAAAATCTTATTCTCACTGGGCCAGGAAAGATAAATCTTATATGCGAACATCCTTTGGTAGATTAGATTTAAGTTTGCTGAAATCATGAGCCGTGGGGTAGGGCGGGGCAACAATGAGCGATAAAACGTTAAGGAATCGTGATATATGAAAAGAATCAGCAGCTAAAATGAGTGTAATCTATCAAGAATTTCATAACTGTTGCAGAGGAGCGGATCATAACAGAAATAAAGGAGCAGATAGTCCGGGCCTACCAACACGATCTAAGGAGCTTGAACCAAGAGGAGTACAAGTTCTTGGTGGATGTAATAGAGGCGTGTTTAGGCCCTCTGCCGACGTGTTTTGTTTTGAACAAATTCTCAAAAGTAAATTTTACCTGATAAGTGAAAAAAGGGCCGGTAAATTATGTTTAACTACCCTCTCCCGACAGAATGGATGAAAATTGGCCGACTCAAATCTTTTTTCCCTAACGTCCAAGAAACAAAACATTTTTTTCTGTGTATATCATTGATTTTCTCATCTTGTCAATGTATGTATTTATATTTTCAAAAAAAAAATGTCCTGCCTACCTCCGATTTTTTTTAACCTTCAGTTGAGAGCAGGTATACAAATATTATTCTAAAGATGGCATAGAATTGATAGAAAGAAAAATGTACACAAGTTATTATCCATCTTTAATTTTCCATTGTAACAATTTACAAGTTCATGCTCTCAAAAAGTATCACCTTCATGTATTGAGAGAAACAAAATTCTTCAAAGACAAATATCTGGCAACTCACAAAATTTGGTTAGCTGAGAACCGCCGTTTTACCAAGATCTGATAGTGAAAGTTTATTCCATATAGTCTTTCTGAATATGTGCTTATTGATGAATGCATCTATAGAAACCTCTATAATCAAATTTTACATTTTCTAAAACAAATTGCGATTTATGTATCAAGATACAAAAAGGTCATAGATCAGATATTGTTTTGAAACTTTATAGATTCATACAACATTGCTTACCTGATTATATATTACTTACATCTGTTGATTTTAGTAACAAGTGGTTGATGGTATCGGGCATTGTCAACTGTTTGTGGATTGTCATTATAATGACGTTATTAAGTAGCATAGATCTACAAGTGGCTGGAATAAATCCACTCAGTAAGTAAATGAGCTGGAATAAGCTGTACATCTAAATCTTGTAAATTTATTTCAGACAAGAGGAAGAGCTTTTTACCCATACCGCATGGGCGCAGGGATAGGGTGGTCGGATTATTGAATGTTTTCTTCATCTCCAAGAAATGAAGCCTGACCATTTTTGAAATAATTTTGTAGTTTCTGTCTTCAAAATATCAATCTTTTTTTTATCGTATAATAAAAAGAACGCAATGTCTCATAACCTTTTCTTTTTCGACAAACATTATTTACTCCTTTCTCCTTTGTAGGTTTAGTGTTCCTTATAGTTTTTTGATTCCTTTTCGTTTTTCAATTCCTCTGCATGTTGGCGCACAGATTTACCACGCTCTCTCATTTCATTGCGCGTTCGCCGTACATGTGTACAAGTTTGGACAGAATTATCGAACGTCTGTTGCTTTCCTGTCACATGAGCTAGACCCGGACGAGGAACATTTGAAAAGAGAAGCGAGGAGTTTAGAATCCCAATTTCTGGAAAGAAGGATATGAAAATAACGAACAGTGAATAAAGAAAAAATCCTAGAATTGGAAAACAGAAGCGGAGTACCAGTCACCATGGCAGCCATGGTAATGCATCACTGCTATTTAATCATGTTAATGACGTTTATCATGGTAACCAAAATACTGGGACATATGATGCTGTGTAAAACTCAGTTGTTTAGAATAACTGTTTCTTATCAAAACCCAACTGTGATGTAATATGAATAGCCTAACCAATATTGCCAAACTAGCGCTGTTGAAAGAAAATAAGACACTCCTGGTAACTTCTTTCTCGTTTATGCTGAAATAGAATGGAAATTTATTTTCGATAAAGGAAAGTATATATTATGTGCTATACAATACACAACTGCTAAAAAGTAAACTTTTTGAAAAAAAAACATTGTGTCATAGCATGTGGAAATATTTGTACGAAAGAAATTTATCATTAAAGCCTTTTATGAAACACGGCATTATCTTATCAATTTATGCCAGACATATACACTGAAATACAGTCCAACTATCTGGTGGAAAAAAAAAAAACAAAATTTGGTCAATATAGAGTTATCTCACTTAGATTCATATTTATTTGACTACATATACGTTGTTACAATGCATTTTTGAGAGTATAACATACCTGGTATTGAAATTTGTCACACAACAAAAGAATTTAAGTAAAATATCGAAATCAATCCGTTTTCGAAAGACGTGAATATGATTCACATTACATTTGTATACCAAGAATAACCCATGACGTCAGTGGCTTCCTTATATATACTCACACATTTATATTGGATGCTAAATAAGATAAACAGAAAAATAAAAATATTATAGCAAAAATGTGTGGTCCAGTTGACAAATCAGAGATCCTTCACATGGTTGAAATCGAAACAACTAATAATAACAAAGAAAAAAACAACTATTACAACATTGCTTGAATTTCACACTGGGTATATCCAAGCATGCTTTGATTTCTGACCCCGTGATCTTGACAATTGATTTAATTTTCAAAACAAAAAAATATCAACAATTTCAAACATTAATATTTATTAATACATGCATGTATTTTTTTGAAACTGCTTTGCAATTTTCCAAGTAGTATTTTTCAATATAATTATAATGTTTTATTTATTAATTAAAATATATACTATTAGTGTAGTAACCACTGTTATAACACCGCAAATGTAAAAATATATATAATTTAAAAAATGAACTCTGTTGTCGTTGTTTTAGTGTGAAACTTGATGGGTTTTTTAGAATGTCATTTTAAATTCAACAGTAATACAAAACCCTTTAAAAAAATATTAAAGATTGAGCTTTTTTTCTTTTTGAACCTCTCGTGCTCAGTAGAGCATCGCTTTATATTATGTACCCCAGTGTAATTTAAAGATACACAAAGACGCCAAGAGATATCATTTTCCTGAGACGCAAATAAAATTAAATGAAAAAGTGTCGCTGTGAAAAAGTGGGACAGTTTAGGAGAAGTATGCTGTCTGCTTAACAGTCAAAGTGTATGAAAAATGTTTTGGGCAATTCCAATCATCTTTTGATGGGATAAGATCTACTCAGAATGTAAGTGAATTAATTTCATTCTGTTTTCAAGAACATAATGCTAGCATATTTTAGCAAATTGTAAGAGCCTCAAATGTTCTGAATAGAGAATTGTGTTAAAAATTTTATCACAGAAATTAAATCATAATACAAACATTTTTCGTAAGGAAGAATGCCGATATTTGTTTTTAATATCTGGTATATATCTAAACAATTAAATTGTTGGTCAAAAAGAATCTCCTTACATTTTTCCCTTTTTAAGCAAGCAGAAACCCAAACAGAAAAAATATGCTGTACAACTTCCTTCTCCCAAATAAAAGGGCTCCATTTAGCGAAAGCTATTTAAATTTAATTTCCTAATATATGAGGGGAATGAGGTTTATCTTTAAACCCTTTTGTCACATTAAAATGAATTTTTAGGAAAAAAAGTTTGATTCTTGGTATACATGTTGTGCTTAGTAGAGCATGACTGTCTTTTGTGCTCGTCATTCTAACATGAAGCTGTACAAAACCAACTGCATTAAAATAAATCAAGTTCTTACGCACGAATTGCTCCGTTTTTCTTAGACAGTAAAATTCGTTTAGCATTCCCACAAAATAGTACAAAAAGCATGAGCTGTTAATGAAAATTAGCCAATTTTATAAAAATATGCTTATCTTTATCATGTGTTAGTTCGTTTCCAGTACTTTAATTTTAAATAGAAATCATTAGAAATAATGCGAGACACCATTCAAGAATGTTTAGCGAATTTTAAAAATAGGATACCTTTTTATAAGGGTTTGCCTAAGAAATAAAGTCAGCGTTTTCGTGAATATTGACGAATACCTCCGAGGTCGAGAAATGTTGATTGATATATAAAAGTCGATGCCGAGGCTTTCATATTCAAAACAACATTTTAAGACCGAGGAGCTTATTCTGAAACATTCATGAAAACGCTGACAACAAGGACTTTATTTCTATTCTACTACTGCTCTAAAATACGACTGACCATTTCTTTATAGAGAAACGAATTAGGTCAGCATGTTTCGATTAGGCTGTTCCATTTAGCACCAGAGTATAATGATGTTTGTTAACCTGCGAATACAATGCAGACGATTTGTGCTTTCACCACATTAAAATTTGCCTTATATATGAATCTGTTTGTATCTTATATAAGATTATTCATTTAGAATATACAATAAAAACAACAGTTTCCTATTTTACCACTTCATCACTAAAATCACAGAGTTTAAATATGGCCTAGGGAGGTCCCTGAAACAGTCCTGCTTAGCTTTAGAAACCTATATTAATTCAACAGCTTCTTTCTGCAATATACAGTGTTTAATTTGCAAAAGAAAACACATCGATGTGGTATAAACATGCATTTTATTCTTCAGTCAAATGAACATTTTTACTATACAGGTTTGATACGTTTTTGATACCTGATAATGTTTTGATGACGTTCGTGATTTATTGAAAAATTATGTTTGGGACATTTCTTTGATTTCGACAGTAATCGTAGTAGAAACGTGTATAATAAGGATTCTTAAAAAATCAAGTAGAAGTAACTGTGTAACAAAGTAAATACGATAGATTCATATTTTTGCATTTTTTAAACTATGTACTTTATTGCCCTGTAAACAAAACTTTCTCACAAATTACACACCATTTAGATTCATGCAGTTCATAGCATGCATACCGGATTAAACAGTATAAAAGAAAATGAAGGAGATGGAGGAAAAGGCGAATTAAGTGCCCAGTTTGACATACATAAAGTTGAAAATTACATCTCAATTATACAGTAGCGTAATGGTTAGCGCCTTAGTTTCAATGAAATATGATATTCCGGATTTTTATTCCTAGAGTTTGCTGAACACTATTCATAAAAGGCATGTGTCCTCAAGCTTTTTTTCCCGATTCTAGCTACTCTGCGAACCCCTTTATAAGGGCCTTGACTTAATCACTGTTCAGTATAATCAGTCGACACCGGTGTAAAAAGAAGGAAGAAAGATACCGAAAAATCTACAATTATAGTTGTTCAGGTCAGTGCAGTATACAAACAACACAGATACACGCAACTGCGATAAAATGTTAGCAAAAGTAATGCAAGATAACCATCACAACCACGGGTCAACATTCCACGCCGATACCCGTTCCGAACAGAAAAGATCACTGGTGCCTTTGGCATTGAAGAGCTGAATGTTTATATTCTTGCAGAAGTTTTCCAATAACCTTTCGTCTAATCTGAATATCTCTACAGAATCATGTTTTACAGAGATTTTTTCCCTTTTATAACAACTATACCATTAAAAAATACATTTCTATTTTTTTAAATAAACAGGAATACTACTTCGTCAAAGCGGCTTGCATTTAACTTTCCTAACACGTGACACGATGACGTTTTAAATTTCAACCAAATTTCCACATTGAAGGATAATGCCATATTTCTATGACATGAACATTCAGGCTATATTTCTTCAAAGTAAAGCTAGTTGTAAAGATTTGAATAAGGCTGCTTAAACGTCACACACAACGTAACTTACCTAAAGAAAATTTTTGTAGATATTCTTAATGTAAGATAAAAGTGTCATCAGGTAATCGCTTACAAATATCATCATGCATTACCAGGTTTTTGAAGATATAAGTTGATGAGTATTCTTGAATAATTCAAGGAAAAATATGCATAATTTGCTTAACTTATATTCATGGTTATTCTAGAAGAATTGTACAACGCAATATATCGAAATTAAAATGTAGCACTCAGTTCTTTTAAGTCCTGGAACGCTTCAACTCCAGGGAAAATTGAAATAAAGCATGATTTATGGGACCCATCATTTGGAAATGCATATTAAGAATAATTTTTGATCTCAAATACAAAAAAATAAGATATTTCACAATCCATGCAAAACAATTATATATATCTTACAATTGAATATGATTTGTATAGAGCTAAAACACGTATATTTTATCAGACTAGTATACGGCTTTTTTCTTTGAGGTAAATTATTTGAGAACATTTTGAGTATACTCCTTAGGACGTACTTAATCCAAGGAGATATCTCCAAGTGTCGCATAATAGTCTTGACTAAGTTTATCTCACTCTTTAAATTTTCTTTCTAACAGATTGAACCTGACAATAGACAGTATGTCCTTATCTAAGCCTTACACATCTACTCAAGAAACAACTAATGCCGCTAGACTGGCGAGGATTATACTTGGTCCGTGTACAGATGTCCTGCGGGATATCCTAAAAAACGAAGTGTCACCAACGGATCTGTCTAAAGAATTAAAAAACTTCATAGATAAATTAAAAAATCAAGGATTGCGAAATCCACTCAATAAAACACAATCAGAGATTATTTTCCCCAAACCCACAAAACAGTACATTGGTAATTATTCAGACTTAGACATATCTTTATTGTATTTACTTCTACGCAATGTAAGTAAAATAGCACCTCATTCCAAAGGTTGGGGAGAGTTTCCGAATTCCGCAGACAGAAGTGTTGCAGCCAACATTGAAAGAATTCGCCTTATTAGGAACCAGTATTACGGACATTCAGCTGACCTGTCCCTCTCCGAGTCAGAATTTAGACAGGAATGGCGAAACATCCGGGACATTGTGGTGGAGTTAGAGCGACACCTTGGAACCACCACGGTTTATCAGGATGCTGTAAACACCTTAAAAACCTGCTCTATGGACCCAGAACAAGAGAAAAAATACATAGATTTACTTGGAGATATCAGAGAACTTCATATCACTGTGGATGATTTATCGAGTAAGCGTTTACTTCTTGTGTAACATCATGTTGTTTGTTGTACTTACATAGGCTGTATCGTATGTTCCATGCATGCATAACAAACAACTAATCTTTTTTATAGAAAAACTACGAATAATGACCTAACTCATGAATTTTGCTAAAAAAAATTTCAGGTAAAATGCAGATTATCCAAGGAGATTTGGTGCATCATGGTAAATATTCCATATTTCTTAAATATGTTATGTGTGTATAAATTGGACGATCAAACTTTACATCTTGTGTGCCATTGTGCGATTTCTTTAACCAAGGAATATTATTACAAATATTGCATGGCACATAAATAATATGTGGTACATGAGATATCATAAAAAAGAACAATGCGACAACCTCGCACAGAACTACTGGCAATATAAACTAGAAGTTAATATTTGTAGGACAGAAAAAAATTGATTGAGTTAACCATAAATTGGTCCTCATTGGTGAATTTTGTAAAATCTGGCAACACGACTCACTTAACTCATGGAAAATTGTCCTCATCAAGTTATTTCTCTTATCAAAGAAATATCATACATCAAAATTGTTTTAAGCATTTCTTTTGCAGAATACAAAGTTTTGTAATTAATGTATTCCATTGTCTTTAATTCATCTTTTATAATGAACAGTACTTTAATGTGACATCTTTTAACGATGACTTACAGATCTCATTGTTTTATTTTGTAGATCCTAAAGTTGCAAGAAAGATCGGTACGATAATTCTAAAACATGACATAAAATAGTTAAGTCTGGGCATTTCAACTATACCAAGACATTTACTCGTATATGAAGCAAAACAGATCAGTATGTTAAATAACGCATGTTTGCTTAACTATTGGTAATATTGATTGATTGTTTTATTCTGTTTAACGTCCCTCTTGATAATTTTTCACTCATATCGAGACGTCATCGTATGCCGGTAAAAGGGTTCAGATTTAGACCTATACTCGGCACCCAGGGTCAATGAGCAGTTAGAGTACTTTATCCTGCCAGCGCCTACCGTGACACAGGACCTACGTTTTTAAGGTCATATCCGAAAGACCCCTGACTTTCACTTTTAACACCGAGTGCTTGGCGAAGGAACAGTCACTACCTATGTTTACGTCTTAGGTTAGACGCGGCTCCGCGAACGAGTAATGATTTACACCTTCAAAGTCTAGATAAGGGTTTGGCACGATCTTAAAGCCTCATCGTTCAATGGGACATATAATATTCCTTTCCCTAATTCCATAACTTATTGAAAACGTACTTGATGCAATGGAAAAAGCGCATGCTATAGAGTCGCGGAGTAAGGGAATGATCCTTTCGTTGCAGGTTCAAATCTCAGTGTTGGATGTGGATACCAATTTTTCGGATGAGACAGTAAGACTGAGGTCCCATGTCGCAGAAGGTGCTTGCACAGAAAAGATTCCCTCCGTGCTCAATGGTCCTGAGTGCCAATTTTTTGACAATATTTGCAGCTCTCCAAAAGGAAGTGATGGTGTCCTCATATGGAGTGCAAAATTATCGAGAGGGGCGTTAAACAACATACAAAAAGCAAACTTATGGAAGATAACCAAGGACTAACACTTCTAAATCTTTTCCTAAATTTTAATTTTCTGTGATACTGTTCCTCAGATGACAGTTACACAATTAAAGTATTTTACATTATTAGAAATCAATACTAAATAGAATGGTGAAATTAACTGTAATTTTGCCGTGGCATATTTTATTGGATGTTCGAAGAACGCATACTAAAAATATTAGGGTATGACGCTCCTTAGCATTTTAGAAATGATCGTGCAGATCCTCTACTTTCAAAATTAATGGTTAAATTGGTTTAATTCTTATAGCAACTTTTAAATCAAATAATGCAAATAGGTTAACACTCAATGGGAAACACCGCTAAAAAGTCATAAGGAAGCAATGTTTAGGGACTATTTCTTGCGGTGGAAGGATATTTAGCAGAAAAATAAGCAATCCGTGCATTTCTTAATTCAAATCCCTTGGAACTGTAGCCCCATATACTTCTACCCAGAGAATACTTTCCATTATTATATGTTACAAGTATTGTATATATGTCTCAATTTTTTTTATTTTTAGCTCAAATTTTACAACCTCCTTCCCTAAACAAACTTTTCCGAGAAATTAAAATGAATTAAAGTGGTCAAGATATTTTTTCTGCCCGAAAATCGCACATTTTGACGAATATATCAAAATTGACATAATTACCCCTAACCTTTTCCTACCTTATTTTAATGCTATCACTACTTGTGACTTATCAGCACTAAAGTAGTAAAAGGTGTAACTCCTTGTATTGGCTATTTAGTTTTTATTCCCGAAATATTTCACTTTTTAGTGCACAATGATCACAGGATAGTTTAAGCGTATTAATTTGCAAAATTTGTTCAATGATAAATATTGATCAAGTTCTTTTACGTAAAATTGTATTTATTGCCATGGTTAAATCTGGTAGAATATTGAACCGGTTAGAGTGATTAACCAATTTGAGTACTTAACCGAAATGTACTTGTATAAAAAAAAAAACCTGTGTTATACCAAATTTCACGAGTGGCATACCTTAAAGGATTTTAGTATATATACTCCAAAGTGTTTAAGTACTTTTTGAAGCTCAATGACCTAGAGGTCAGGAAACTTAATCAACGCACCTTTTCCCCATGGAATAGTAAAACAAATTATGAAATCTAAATCATTAATTAGTCCCAGTCCTTTTAAGATGTGTTTATTATTCCCTTTCTTTTTTTTCAGCAACAACCAAGCGAATGATTAAAAATTATTTTGAGGCTGTTAGTCAATTATTTGTGAAAATCCGTGCGTTTGAAAGAGCGAGGGAGTTGTTGGACAAAAACGGATATGTCGTCATCAAGGGAAACCCCGGAACTGGAAAAACCATGATTGCCAAGATGTTAATGAAAGAATTGATGGAGGCTGGGAAATATCCTCTTCAGCTTTACAAATTGACAGATTTGTATGAAAATATATCACCGGGTGATGGGATAGTGGTATTCATTGACAATTTATTTGGAGAGTTTTCAATGTCTAGAGATGATGTTCAGGAGTTTAAAGCTAGAGTAGATATGATACATGTTTTAACTGAAAGTGACAATGATGATAAATCAAACAGATTGATATTTGCGCTACGAAATGATATATATCACGAATTTACTCAGACCCTTTGCAATGACGATTTTTTCATGTCGTCTTTGATTGACCTATCAAGCAATAATAATGCATTGCTAAAGGAAGAGATCATAGAGATATCAGTAAAATATGAGCTGTCTAAATACATAGAAGAAAAAGAACTTATCAATAAAGTATATGGAATGCAATTATCTATAGGATTTCCACAATGTTGTAAATTGGCAAGGAGCAATGCAGTTATGAAGAAGAATGTTTCTGACTTTTTTCCAAATCCAATGATATTTTTGAGTGACTATTTAAAAACGTTAATGAAAAATCGAACTGCGAAAACCGCTGTTTTAGTGTATCTTCTCCTTAGTGGAGGGGAAGTAGAATTCAAATTGATTAATAACCCTCATTTAGATTTAGAGATGAAACACGCCTCTTTAGAGTTTGTAAGGTATACAAAGCTCGTATGTTAACGATTTCCAGGACAGTATTTATTGTTTCCTCGGGTTTTTAATTACTCATGACACGATCGAAAATACCTACAAATTTTCCCATAGTTCAATACAGGAATCTCTATTCAGTGTTGTTTTTACATTTGATCCTGTAAAAATGATCCAATTTTGTAATCCGTCCCTACTTCTTATATTGACGACATGTAAAAACCCCAAAAGTACACAAGTCTATGTAGAACAAAGATTGTTTGAATATGTTGCCCGCCGGATTTCAAATATAATCGAAAAAAGGAGTGTGATTGGGTATTCCTCCACATCATCACTGGAATTATGGAATGATTCACATTTCGATGAGCACGTATTACAATCTGAAGAATGCACGTCGAAGTTTAATACATGTCGTGATACCAACGGTGATTCAATGATTGTCCATTTTTCGAGGGTGGGAAATAAGCGATGGGTGGAATATTTACTTCCGAATTCAGAAAAAAGACAAAGATACAGATCAATTAACGCCGCTTGCTCTAAGAATCAACCCGACATTGTTAATCTCATTTTGTCATCAGATGTGGAGATTGATCTTCAAACGTGTTTTAATGCTGTGCAAAGTGGCAATATAGATTTACTGCTCCAAGTCTGTGAGTTTGTTGATCTTCATCAAATTTCATCTTCCTTGCATCCTGTCTGGAAACATATAAGACATAGCTTACTGCAGGAAATCTGTTTTATGCAACAAACACAATTACTTGAACAAGTTCTGGAAAAATATCCATTTCTTGTAAATATTAAGGACAGCCAGGGCTCTAATGCATTACAAGGTGCAGCTAGTTCTGGTGACAAACATGCATTTAATCTTCTGTTAAAGTTTAGCTTTGATCCTTTTGAAAAAGATAGATTAGGTGGTCACACAGTTCTTACTTGTGCTTGTCAGAAAGGAAGGATAGACATGGTGAAATATCTTATTGAGAAATATCCTGCATTACTCCAGGAACACACAGATAATCATGGAGACAGTCTTTTGTATTGGGCAGCTTTCAGTGGAAAAATTGATATGTTTGAATATATGCTAGACATCTTTGAGAATGAAAATGTAATACATTTATCAAGTGGAGTGAATCCAAACGTAGATGGGAAAAATGATTCAGGTGAATCTATCTTGCATGTTGCATGCGAATATGGTCATTACGATATGTGTAAATATCTGTTGAGTAGATATCCTCAGTTACTGAATGTTAGTGACAATAATGGGGAAAATATGCTTCACTCCGCAGCTCAAGGAGGCAACGTAGATCTTTTTAAGTATCTATCTACTAAAGGATTAAGTGTCAATTATACAACAAATAGTGGGGAGACTGTGTTACACAAGTGTTGTGTTAGAGGTAGAGAGGAAATGTGTAGGTATCTTGTAAATAGGTATCCAGATTTAATATCTGTCATAGATAATGATGGAACGACAGTGTTACATTCTGCCTGCCAGGGAGGAAGTGCAGAAATTGTGTCTTTTCTTATAGAAAAAGGAATGGACATTAATGCCATGTCAAATTTTGGCAAAAATATTCTGCAGATAGCTTGCTGCTATGGGAAGTTTGAAGTTTGTGAATATTTAGTTAAGAATTATCCCCATCTATTAGACGTCAAGGACAAATCTAGTAACACAGTGTTACATGCTGCAGCCTGGGGAGGCAATGTTCAGATAGTAAAACTATTGATTGAGAAAAAGATGGACATCAATGTCCTACAGGGAGACGGTGAAACAATTTTACATCTATGCTGTCGCTCTGGTAAAAAGGGGATGTGTGAACATTTGGTCAATCATTTTCCAGAGTTACTGAAGATAAGGGACAATACGGGGAGGACAGTGTTACATTCAGCTTGTAACGGAGGGAATGTAAAAATTGTGATTTTTCTGGTAGAAAATGGATTGGACTTTAATGCCTTGTCAAATGATGGTAAAAGTATTCTGCATATAGCCTGTCTCAATGGGAAATTTGAAGTTTGTGAGTTCTTAATTGAGATTTTTCCTCATTTATTAGATTTAGGGGACAGTTGTGGTAAATCAGTGTTGCATGCTGCCGCCTTGGGAGGAAATGTTAAAATAGTCAAACTATTAGTTGAGAAAAATATGAACATCAATACACTACTGGACGATTGTGAATCAATATTAAATCAATGCCTTCGTTCTGATAAAATTGAGATGTGTGAATATTTGATGAATTGTTTTTCAGAATTATTGCCGATAAGGGACAATTATGAATGAACAGAATAGTAATCAGCTTGCAAAAAATGAATATCAAATTTTTTTTAATTTACCAAGGGGCAAACTTCAGTTCTTTGTGAAATGGTGTTGAAATTGTAAATTGTTTGTCTGAATGACATACATGATGTTTGTTGGTATTATTAAAAACAACACTCATACTTTATAGACATCAAGGATGATCAAGGTAAATTATTTTAATACATCACATAAATCACGTCTTGGCATGAAGACAGCTATGATTCATTGGTACAAAATACTCTCAGAAAACTGAATTTGCATCTTTTGCTAATGTTTATGAAAGAAATACCGAGAGACATTCTTCAAGAACGCGTTTCCAAAAAATTAAATAGATAAAAAAGGTTTGGTAATGTTTCAGTCACATTGTATATGGGTCGTTTTCTCTCCTCATGCATTCTGTAAAAAGAAAAAAAAAAACATAATGTGTATATTGTGTTATGGGTCAGAATTACCCTAAATGCCAGCAAAGATCAATCACACAATTGAAACTTAACATTAATTTATTAACATTAATATATACAAATCATAAAGTACAAACTTAGCAAGAATCTAAAAATACATACATCAGAGTGTCCGTTGCTGCACACAATGTCCCAGTGAAAATATATCCCAGTTGTATCTCAATGGTGTTCATACGACAAAAGTATCTCTATGCATCGAATTGACAGGGTATTTATACAGTAATATAAATCTAGAATATTCTAGAAATTGTTAAAACATGATATTACTGGAACAATCTGGACATACACAAAATTTAAGAATGTTCTAGATCAAATGACCAAACATGTTGACCACTCTGGAATATTCAAGAAACTTAATGTTACTAATAATATACATGATGAAACAATACACATCTCACAACACATGTAGATATCAATAATTTAGGAATCAAATGAGAATCTTTCGTAGAGATCTTATGTGGAAAACATGATAAACATATAAGTTGATTTTCTACTCTCCCCATGCATGTATAAGAAAAAAATATTCATTTCTAAGAGACGAAGAAAGCGAAAAGTGATCAACTTTTTCAATGCAATATGCAAAACACATCATGATCAAGAACATGGACCCCTGAAATCACAAGCTTAATTAGATGCTTTATTATATACCTAGTGTGTATCACTCAATTTTAAGTTGAATTTACTCTATCACGTGACGTCGTGATCCGACTTTCCGGATCACCAACATGTTGTTTTCTGAATCCATATCACCACTCTCTGAAACTGATGACGTAGTACTCAGAAACATGACGTTATTTTTCTTTATAGTCTTTTTATAATTCATGTACATTTTTTACTGTTAAGATGGATGTTAATGAATTACATTAATTGGTTCACTTCTTTACTGAAATTAAAAAAATTATGCAAAGATAATTGCATTTATCACTATGTTCAATTTTTGAGTGAGTTTCATGATGCTTTAATTTTTTTCTTGTAAATAAGATGATTAAAATGCACATACTGGAATTTAAAGAGCAATATAAACCTTGATCATGATTTTTTTTTTCAGTGGATTATTATCTATTCTTGGGCCAATCATATATGTTGAGATTTAATTTCAACGATAGGTCTAAATATAGACATTTCCTTTAAAGAATCTAGTGTAGAATTGACAATGCCTGATTCTTCATCGACTACAAAAAGTTCGGCATTTTGATTTAAATGTCACATTTTACCGAACTCCAGATATCCTTATTGAATTGTTTTCTTCAATATAATTCTTTGATAAAAGTAATCTTTACATAATTTACCTTACAATTGTTAAATGCTATTATGCAACAACATTTTTAGGCAGTAAAAATAATGTACAAAACGTTTTGTCCTTTTATTAAGGCAGTTCTTCCATTTTAAGTCTTAAATATTACCAAAACTGTTGTTTATTTCAACAAAGATTTTGTTTTTCGAATTTTTTTCACCACATGATTACAGCAGTTTTTCTAACTTATTCACAGCGCAAGCTTTCAATCTGGTCAAACATCAGATTTCAAAATAAGAAATAAAGGGTTGAGCTTTTGAATCATTGTTGTCAGAAATTACAGAGGAGAAAATGACTGCCTGTTTTTTTTTTAGTTATGATTATTGTTTGATTGTGTGTGTAATTCAACTCTTCATATATGTTTTGTAAAGGTCTTTAAATAAAGATTAATAATCTACACAAAGGGACATTGAGCAGTTAGGGTTTTTATCAGATCAGCACTTTCAGTGACACGGGCCGCGGTTTTAAATGTCTCGCCTTAATGTCGAGCAATTTAAATTTGAGGTGTTGATAATGTTTTAATATCATTCTGTAACCAAACAGTCCCTTGTTTCTGTCAGAATTTGATTTTAAAAATTTTGAGTACTGAGAACTAATTATTATAATAATGTGTACATGCACCTATTTCATCCTTTATGGCAACCTATCATATTTTATGATTAAACAAACATTACAAAAGGAGTAATATTTCAGACAAAAGAGAGTGAACTTGCGTCAAATCAATTCTAATTTCTTAAATGATGTAACAAGTACTTCGGAAAAGTTTCATAGATTTGATTTTTTTAATTTTACATTTTTATGATATCTTTTGTATTTGATTGCAATCCCTTAAAATTCGAATATGTGACTATGATGGTCGATGAATCATAACAGAAATGATAATGTACAAATACTAAAATATGTTTTAAAAAGAAAATGAAACATGTAGCATTTGGTATTCTTACCAGTATTCATTCAGCAATTTGATTTTTCAGATAAATTTTATTTAGAAGCAAAGTTCTTAATTTGAATGTACAAAACGTGTCCCAAGAAAACCATTGTTTTACTGTTATAGGTACTGGCAACAATGGCTATTTTGAATTGACATTAAAATTAGGTATTTGCGCATGATAGCTCTTTGACTACAATTCAGATAAAACCATGTATATAGATTAATTCGAAGATCTTTTTTTGAATCCCTTGTTTATTATTCTCTGAATATCATGATTCCGTAAGATGGAAGTATAACTTTACATGTAATTTTTTTTACCCTTGTTCAAATAGCGCTGAACTGAGAAATGTTTTCATATTGATTTTGTAAAATGATAGCTTGGTTAAAAAATTTGGTTCAGATTTACAATGTAGTAGTATAAACTCTGAAAATCAGTGGATGTTAAAAGTGTTTCAAAACTTTCATCTAAAAATGTCCTATGATTGTAAAAATCTGCCAACAACAGATTCTTGTGAGACTATAGTATTAAGAAAATATTAATTTTCGTTCAAAAAATAACAAATAAGCGTTTAACATTTTTTAATGCTTAAAAAAAGAAACTATCACAAATATTTCTTTCTTCTGACCATACATGTTAAGGTATTCATTTAATAATACAGCACTTTTTTCGCACGTTTTTTTTTATATGTATAAAATTGAAATGATGAACAAATAAAATGCTTATCTATAGAGCATTATAAAACTACTTCATATCTCATTTTTCATCAATAATTATCTATTCAAGTGCAAATGAAATTTGATTTGCATGGAAACATTTATATAAATTATAATCACTGCATTCAAAGAATTATGTCTAGAACCGATAACGCAGGATTCTTCATCGAGTCATTTAGATTTAAATATTACATTTTTGCCGAAATCTGGAGATCCTTAAGGAACCTCCCTACACTGCAAAACTAAAAAGTTTTGATTCTATGAGATTTATTCTGTAATTAGAGTGATTTGCCCTTGGATATAAATCCAACAATAATAGAAATTTACACTTTATCACTTAATATTTCATTATTTCAAGTATTCTTAACGATTCAAAAGATCAGGATAAATTAACTGAACATGTTATTTACTTGTATTTTCCCCCTTGGAAGTGAACAACAGTGATTTCTATTCACTGATACTGTGTTGTCTTTGGACATTTCCCCGGGGTACATGTAAATGTGATGCACCATACAGTGAAAATTAATAGATAATCTCAACATTGACTACTTTATACAATATATTTTTCTCAATGTCTAAAAAAAACATTTTGCATTGGTGTAGAGGGGTTCCTTAATGAATGATTTTTTTCATTTTTTTTTAATCATAAACTTAAGGATCATTTTCTATAAGGCCATTTTGCGGCCTACAATGACTTCAAATTTTCAGATAGTATTTTTTCCCTTAAAAATTGCATGAATCACTAGGCTTATGTTCCAATTTAATTGTAAATATTTGTTGGTTAATGATCCATCAGTATTTTTAATTATATAGGGTCACAAAGTAAGGTACTATCGGTCCGTATTAGCATTAGAGTAATGGGAAAACTCAAGAGGGCGGCTGTGTTAGATAACTCCTACGCATGTCATAACTACCTTTAACCAACACCAAAATTTACAGGTTAATTTCTTATAAACATTAAAAGTGACTACCAAATTATAAATTTGGTTAAAGGTTGTTATGACACCTAAATAAAAACTTTTCACTTCATTTTTACGATATTTGCCGAAAAAGCTAACTACTCACAATGAAGGATATCAGCTTATGTAGATTATTTTTTTTTATAAACTTTTGGTTAGAGTACAATTTTCTGTTGATTTTCTAAGAATTATATAAGCCATGCATATTTACTAAAAAAGAATGTGAACTTTTTGCTTAATTTTCTAAAAATCAAAGGACTGAGAAGACTGGATGTCATGAAATTACAAGTGGAGACGTTTCTTTGAAATGTCTGATAAAAATTAAGAAATAAAAACTTTTTATAAAATATAAGGTGTGAATATGAGTTATCTTATATATTTATATTAATAGTTTAGTATATCTATATATGCTACTTCTTTGTATTTCGTTATGAGTACTCCATATATTCTTTGTTTTTTCCTTATGAGTACTGTATATGTTCTAGAAATGATGAAAGCAATCTTTGTTGAAGCGGTAATATGCATTTATTATTTGTGTTATAAACTTTTTTCCTATGGGTACACACATAATGTTTATATGGACACGTCCGTACGAATATCATGTGATCCAAATTTTGTTAACAGAGTCTTAATATTGAGAGCATTCAATCTATTCCTCATGCACACTTCTTTCATATCATCGATATACTAGTAAGTTACGATAACATTATTCCTGTCTTAGAAAATAAACTGGTGAAGAGGAGAGGCATTCCTAAATGTAATATGCGATCGATATAACTGAATGTTGCTTTACCCCATTTAAGGATTTTTGAACCAGATAAAGAAATCATTCACTTAAGGTCAAGTGTTAATAAGTGCACAGTTGTAGTAATAACCAACGCCCAATGCGGGACGGGACCTTTTTTTAAAAAAAAGAGAATAATATCCCAAAGACCGATGGCATTTACTTTAAATGCTTAAGACTAAAGGTATGGAACTGTCACTATCCGTGCTAAACAAGATTTTGGAGGCTGCACTGGGAAAGAGAGTGAATTTAACCTACAAGTATTACAAGTGGGAAAGGAGCACCAAACCCTAAGGGTCCATTTTGTACCTGGGATGTTGTAGAACTCTTAAGTCCGTATACTAGTATATACAAAAATTTCAGAATCTGATATGCATAGTTGAAGGAACTGTTTAAATTCTGCTCCATTTTATGTTGTGCCGTTACTGACACGGAGGGGGGGGGGG